>CABFPE010000024.1:1007327-1022547 GCA_900660155.1 Hofstenia miamia
GAGGCTTACAAATAAAGCGCAATTTAGCGTTCCAGCCTGTCAAAGCCGAATAATAGAGACATGCTAACACACAGAAGCTAAAACGGGAGTTGGCTCCACATTGTGGGAGTAGAGGGTAGATGCACGTGTGTACTCATCATCATTGCCCAGATTGTGAGGAGAGTTCACTGAGGTATGGGCCCGACGATCGCAACTAAACAGTCATTTGGGAGTTTAATAAAAAATTTATTTAAATATATGATGATGCAAAATGTCTTTCACCTATAATCTTATAAGATAACAAAACCGGGAAATAAGACGCTCTACTTTCAAAATAAATAATAGTAAATATCACAATTGTTTGTAGTTAAATGTTACATTATGCAACAGACTATAGTGAACACTAAGACAGTATCAGTTTTTTGTTCAGCTGCATCGTAATAATGATGTTATCAAAGCAGCACTGCTGTTTTTGTCTCCAGGATTTCCAGCCTGACATAGCCTGATTTACATTACAAAATGCTTATTTACGTCGTTGATTACGTTGCAAGACTGATGTATTTACACAACATCAAACCCAGTTTAATGAAAAATATTCAGAAGAGATGTTTCAATAGTGTTGGAATAATATTCACTCAGCATATTACATTATTTCTCCATTTAGACGTCTGAAGATGTTAGGGAACATGTACAACTTAGAGTCCGCCAGTATTCCTTAATAGGCCCGAAGACAATTCCCCAACATGTGAATCTGTATGTGCAAAAACCAATAAAGAATACACACACACACATTGTCACGCAAACATTATTGCTTCAGAGTTCAGGCTAATCTAACAGTACGTCTAATTTAAAATCAAAATGTATCATTTATATAAATAATAATCTTACCTCCATGCAAATGTTTCGTCATCATTTTCAGCACTAAACACACCAATATAAACGGAGTCACCAACAACATTAACTTTTAAAACTAAATAACCTTCGCTTTGTCTACTTCCTCGAGTAAATTAGTGATTTCAACTGCATCACATTCAATGATCTCATTTCGACTCGAAAACAAATTCATGTCAGTTAACACTATTTAACGGAGGAAGTGCAATTTTTAATGGGATTATGAATCCGCTTTATAAGGAATTGTAAGTATTTGATGCCAACTCAAATGATTAAAATATTTTCTTAATTCCGATGAAGCGCGCCTTTTTATAGGTAATTAGTATGGTAATTATTAGAGCCAGGATATTCAAATGCTACAAAAACTCATTTTGTAATATACAATTTGCGCTAACACGTTGAAATATGTACTAAAAAATATATGTAACAACAACACACCAAAACTGGTTTCGGCCTTTGAGTCATAATTACAAGCACGCAACACCAACATGCTTAAAAGTTATCTTCTGAGAAACAAGTCCCCGATCACTTAAAATCAATTTATAAAATGAAAGCTTTTTTAGCTTCGCTGTTATTCACAGGAATATGTTCTGCCAGGACCGCCGTCCCAAGATTAGTTTTTCAATGTTTCTTCGATTATCCTTCAAAATTTTTGTTTAAGAGGACTGACCATCAGTTATTTTTGTCCCGGGTTTCAGCATTGTGATTGCAGCGCCAAACAATAATTCTAATAATGTAATAATATACAGTCCAATGGTACAATAATATAGGTTAAAAAAATACAATGGCAAATATATGTACCACATTAAAATTTTGTCCCATATAATAGTAATCATCATAAACTTTATAAAACAACTTTACATTATATGTTTTAGTCATCTAGAATCTAAAAATAATAATTACAGAAAAAAAATTTCGGGTTGAAAGGGTTAAAAGGGAAAAATCAGATTTTGGTTTTAAATAAAGTAAATCAGCTCTAAAATCTAGCTGTAAACATTCATAATTATGGATTATTATAGGTTGATTGACAAAAATTATAAATATGTGATCACATATGCGAACAGAAAATAATTCGCAAACATAAAAATATTTGTAAAATATTTATCCTGGCTCTAGTAAATATTCTCAAATAGCTTTTCCTACACATGTATGTACAATTGCGGATGAGGGTTGTATATGTAACTATTTAAAAACGGAGCTTAATTACTAAATCCTGTAAGATAAAAATTTCATCAACTCTGAGTTTGAAAGTAGACTGAATCCCAAACAATAGTTTTCTACGAAGCTGTGATCTTAATGAACAGAACATGCAAATCTTGAATTAATTTTATATATAGAGGAACTATGATAAATAAAAAATATCACATTTATATCAACAAACAATATAATGTTTTGGCAACTGGAAACACTTGATCTTTAAGGCTTTGCTTACGTTTTCGAGTTCCCGAATTATGAAAAAAAAGTTTAAAAAATAATAGCAAGTCGATATTTCATAATTATCAGCTTTAATTCTCATAATACGATGAAAAAAATAGTATTGATATATTAACTTAAAGTTAATCGCAAATGTTAGGAAGGACAATTAGAATAAGAGGCCACCAAATTAGCACAATTGTGTAAAAATAATTAGGCTGACAAATATATGTTAAATTTTTAAACTTTTTTTGCTTCAAACAGTGAAATGATTCCTCAAGTATTTCTAGTTTCATCCACATTTATTACACAGATATGAATATTATAAAGGAAGACGTGAAAATTTTCTAATTCTGAACCTTTATAGTCCATTTCAATATATTGCATTGGTCATCCATCTATTAATTGCCTGTGTTTTTTTATCTTGATTTTCAAATTTATGCTATGAAATATTTAAGATTTAAAGTAACCAACTTATTTCCCACACTATTATATTGTATTGGGTTGATGCACTGATATTATAGTTGTCCTTATGAAAAGGAATTTAAATGTTGTGTTCTTGTATAATCAGAAATGATTCAAGATTTCAAGATTGCTCAGAGGTTTTCTATCACTACTTTTAATGTAATTGTTGGGTCTTAGTAAATACATGCGCTACATTAGTTATCTAATGAAGTAGAATGCTAGTTTAAAACTGAAAGTTTATGTATTATTGGGAAAATAAGTACGAGCACTATGAACATTACTATTCAGGAGAGAACTGAAATGGTAAGAACAAACCCAAGACCAATGACAAAGAACGCATGCATTGTTATTCACCCAAAACCATGCTTACCTCTTTCCACTGTCGGGTCTGAAAAAAGCAAAAAGCAAGTGTTAGTGAATCATGCAACTAAGCCAAGAGTATTATATAATAGTTACGGTGGCTATGTGATCTAACATTGAGAAGTTATCATAATTTCAATAAGACATATAGGGAAGAACAAATGCATAACAAAAAATTAACTAAATGTACAATGCGTGAGGAGTTGCGTAGTTAGTTTAGGATAAGAGATCAAACATTTCGAAACACTGAAATTACCATTAATGATACTGCGCAATATATAGTGAAATTCTAGTTTGTCTTTGATTAATTAATAAAGAAACTAAAATTTTTGCTTGCTACCGATGCATCTTCCAATAATGGATGGATTGTTAATATTATGATTCCCTAAAGAAAAAAACTGGAATTGATTAAACCCACATGTGAAGAATAAGAACTTAGTGTAGAAGCCAAAATGTTGAGAACGTGATGTTAGCAATATCATTAATACAAACCAGTGAGAAGATAACATCTTTTATGAAGATTACTTATAAATTAAAATAAATAGCTCACACTTATGTTTATGAGGCTTCTAATAAAAAAAGATATTTCGCAGATAAGCATATATGATAATTGAAAACTAGTACAAGTGGCGACATCCTAAAACAAATTAAGCCTAATATTTCCTCAATTACATCTTGCTAAATATAGATCAACATAGCCAGGCAATACTTAGAATATAAATGTTGAGATTTAGAGGCATAACACTTTTTACATAAAGAAAATCGCTAATGCTAGAGGTCAATTAAAGTTAAATTTTCAGAGTTGGAAATTAAAAATTTAAAGACAGTTGTTCATAATTTATACAAAATCCGAGACATACATGGTTTTAAAAATTAGAATTCACTTTAAGTAGAAGTAACATTTTCTGGAAGCGCAAATTTTATTACTACAGGGAAATGCCATAGCGGTTGAAACTTAAAATTTAATTTGAGAAACGAGGAGGAGCCTATTCGTATGTTCAGCATTACTTTGTGTTTGCGCAACTTACTACAAAATGTAAGAAAAAGTCTCAATGTTAGGATATAGTACTATGGTGAACCATCTACCATCAAAGTCGCTAAAATTATCAACTTAAAAACCAGACATTAACACTTTATTAAATTGTCGATTATTGTATATTTTGGTTGGTTTATACATAATTTTGATCTGAGTTCTCAAAATAAATCGATTACAATTATTCTTATAAAATTTTGGGTATCCGGCACGAATATTAAATCTGTATTGAATTGGTGAAGTAATTCCTAGATGGTGTAGTTACTTTATTTGTATTGGCTAAACCCAATCAAAATCATGGTCGAAAATTTGACTTGTGTCGTACGAGCAGATTTAGTCACTTTTCAAATATATGGAAAGGCATGCTTTAAGATTTTACATTCAAGTTAACAATGCAGTTGAAGGTCGATATGGAGGAATATATGTTTCAAAGGTATAAAAACTTCTAAAACTGGACATTTCCAACTCTGATTTCAAAACTAGCAGTGATCATCAAATATGAAAGAAGAAAAGTGATAAACAGTTTAGTAGCCAATCAGATAAGTTGGACACACTCACACAAAATGCTTATTAAACAAATACCTCGGCGTCGTAGTCAGATTCTATGGGCAGCACTCTAAATATGGGCAACTTAGTTTGTTAAAGACATTCCAACACCCATATAAGTAGGTAAGAGTGAGTTAGATAGATAGATAGAGAAATGCGTTTAGTAAAATTGTTAATGATTAGAAGGCTTTTTACCAAAGCGTGCTACAATCTATGTTACAGTACGCTTTGCTAACTACATTATTAAACAAGCAATAAAAATAGATGTGCCGAAAACTTCAATTTCATGGGCGAGAATAATAAAATTTAAGAAATTGAATACTATTTTCAGTTTTTTCAAATTCCATTCTTAACAAATAATAGCTGTTCCATGCTTATTTACGTGTTTCTCGAAGTAAGCCTTCAAAATCGTGTCATGGAATGAACATCAAAATGCATGAAAAACAGTCAAACACATACCTTCTTCAGAAGCGAATGATAAAAATCGTCATTTTAAGTGGAAATTTAGCTACTGTATCTCATGATAAAACAACTTAAATCACGTTTGCAACACTGATGGAAGCAGTGATCCAATCCAATCAAGGACTACTATATTCTGAATATAAATTTTCAAAATGTTAGACAACATGGGGATATATTTTTTGAAAAGAGAATTTCACTCAAACGATGGAAATAATTTGAGAATACCACTGACTGGCACATATTACTAACAGAAGAAAATAAATAATAGAAATCAACATAATAAAGTATCTTCAGAATGTTAACAAAAATATATTGGGATTTCAGTAACAAGATAGTTTTACTGAACTAGTCATGCCATAACATAGAAAAAACCTAGAATAAATTCAGCAATATTCTGGAAATCAAATTTTTATGTTAGAAAGTTAACTTAAAAACCAGGTTGGAAAATTTTAAGTGACTTGTTTAATATACAATAAAACTATAGTAAAAATTAAAAAAATGAAATCTATGTGAGACTTTGGCGTAAATATAAAACCAAGTCGCGCCATGACTCTACCAAATTTTTTGCTCTTAATTTTATTGATTCAAAATCACTTCGAAGTATCTGGCAGAAACCTTCACATTGCAATTTAGCTTTTGCTTTTTATTTTGTTGACTAACTACAGACCAATGACATCAGTACCTTGAGCAAAATTACATATTTGCATATTTAAGCAATTGAAAACTTCGAAATAGATTAGCACAACATTATCTTATTATCAAGACATATTGGTGAGTTATTCTTAAATTGTTTGGCTTAATTTGTACAGAACATGATGACAAGGTAACCAGTAGTAAATTGGAATCAATGATGCGTTGTTGTAAATGAGTCTCGAACCTCGCAAATATCATTGATAACCATGTCCTTACGATATGTCTCGAAATACAACGTGATTCATTAAGTTGAGACCAGGGCTCTTGGGATTCCTTCTGAAAGCAATCCCCAATTGTGGCGATCAGTTGCGGTTGTCCAATGCCATGTGTAAGCAACAAGTGCATGTCAGTAACATTCATCAAGCGAAAATCTGTTATAGAAACTCCCTATAACGAATAGCGTGACGATGTTTAAAGGTAGCAAAGTACATACTGCCATCGAAGTTCGTCATTGCTATTCAAAAAACACTTTCTCACTTAAAATTATTCTTAATACAGGCTTTTCCTGATATTTGTTCTTCAGAAAGCTCAAAGGATTTCCTTGAAACCTCATAAGCGATTCAATTTTTGGACCTTCCACATTGTTGATTTCCACGATCAACTGTTACAGTCGACATTCAGTGATGACTTTCTACCCTTGCTCCAACCAGAAGTAAGTGAATAACAGCGGATAAATTGATAATCAAAAAATTATGTGTATCACATCAATGAGTGTACAAATATCATTGCTACTACTATTCTATGTGTTGTTATGTATTTTGAAAAAGTGATGGAGCATGCCCAATTTATGGGGTGCGACTGTTAATTAGAGTAATTCCGCATTTATTTCGCTCACTAAACCGAATTAGACATTCGATTTATTTGATGCGCGGGTGAATCAAAACATGGATTGGATATACGCTAGAATCAGGCACCTAGGATTCCATAGAATCGGAATCGAGAACAGATTTTTATGCAGAGTCACATCGAAATTCGAATCTCGATTCCTATATAATTTTTAAAGAGTTTTATTGGAATTTCAAATAATTCAAATAAAATATTATAAAACATAATTTTAAGGACTTCATAAAATCGGCCAATATAATGCTTAAACTAAGTCTACTTAACTTAGTGTTGTCATTTCTTATTAATTGATTTATTTTGTTTGAAGTCTATTTATTGGCAAAAGCCTCGTCAAAATGGCCTAATAAATATATACGAACTGTGTAAATAATCTTGTGCGCGCTATGCAGAGAAAGTGAGAAGTTCCAAATGGTATTGCATTGTGAAAAATATAAAATGAAGAATTAGATGAAGCAGTTGAATAGTTATTTGCGGATTTAGTGTATTTCTCGTAAGCTTCCATATATTCTTAAACATCAAATTCTTGAACATGCACTCTAAACCATTCTATTGATCAACCCGATTTGGTGAAAAACATAAAAGCAACAACCGTTTCGTAGGGCCATTCTTCAATATTGATCAATATTAAGCGGGCAACTTGGACACATCCTGAGCCACTTGAATAAAACTACAATGTTTTCGCAGTGAAAAAAGATTTGTAATTTCTTACTGTCACTTATTCTGTACACCTTGCATGCTTGCTATGCTAAACAAGAATAAACATAATCCAGCAACATACCACTGTAAACTGTCTTTTTTATCAAAAAATGGAACATTGCGATTCGTTCAACAAATTAACACAGAATTAGTTACAAGCGGATAACGGACGCGTAATTTTTCATCTCTGTATAGTGTACACACAGACTTTTTACACAGAAGGTATATATTTTTAAAAATATAGTTATCCTAATTTGAAAGCTTCTACCGAATTTACAATATTAATAACTTTATACTCTGCTTGCCTTAACAAAATGCTACTTATAAATTGTCAATAACTTGTAAAAATATTAGCACGTCCGTTAAAAAATTAAAAAATGCAATTCAATATTGTTATCAATATATTTTTAATAATCAGTATAATGCAAAGGAGCAATTCACAAAAGCTCTATTAATTTGAAATTTAATGGTCCTTTGTCTAGTCAGTTCATATCAACCTGACTGTAGCACACAATTTGGATTTTCAAAATATGCTGAATAGAAGCATTGGGTTATATATATATATCAGTTCAAACTGTTTTAAATACTTCTATCATAATGGGAAGTTCCTATAACTATATGAGTTTAAACTATGCTGTCGTAAATGGTACTGATCGAATCCTAACTAATAAAATTCATTAACACTATTCCTTGCAACAGTGCACCTAAATATTTTGGACTAACAAGGAAAGCCGATTTGCAATGCTTTAATTCGATGTGTAGTAAACGTTCTTAGCCGTTAATTATATATTTGTAAAACAATTGGCATACAAAAGTATTTTGTTAAATTTGATCTTTTGACCTTAAGAGGAATCAATCGGAATCGAACCAAATTTTTTTTGGAATCGCTGAGCCCTATTTAGACATACATTGTATTTGCATGTGGGCTACATGCAATTATGTCCGGTGTTCATTAGGCACGAAACTTAGTAGGCATGTCCTCCTTTGATACAAATACTCTGCGAAAAATCTAAAACATTGAAGCGATTATTTTCGATGTCTGTCAAAGTATGTTTTCGCTAATTTTCGAATGGGGATTTCTTCTTCCAAATCCAAATTTAAGTAAAAATTTTTTGACAAAGTATAAAATGATCCAAGCCAAACCATTTGGAAATGTTACGTTTGAAAAAATTCTTCCCTGATGGATTTAAGTTCAAGGGATATGTATCTCAAGAGCAAAGCCGATTTGCAGAGGTACGTTGGAAAATTTATAGATTTCGAAGCGAAACTATTACCAAGAGTCTAATTTACACATTGTATCCTATTTGTAAATAGAAGTTATTTGAAAATTCTATTATTAAAAGTTGCCGACTTCATTAAATTTCCATTACGCATTAATTTTGCATGCACTCTCAAATAAATGACAAAAACGTCAAATGTCAAGAATCAAACGACCAATTTAACATTCTCTTATTGCTTGAATTTAAACAAAAAAGTGACATTTTCAAAGCCGCAATAAATACATTATAGAGCAATATACATATTTTAATAAAAACCACATTAATTTTGCAGTGGAATAAGACCAAGAATAAGGAGAGAATTTCTACCATAAGAAAATATCAATTCAAGTTTCTTCTAAAGGTGAATTATGCTTAAGGAAAAGTAGCTTAGTACAATTAGTAGTAACACGGTAAAAGCTTTCCAATAGTTTGGAAAGCAAATTGTAATTTGTTAATATTGAATGTCTGTTAATTAAATAGTATTGTAAATATCGGTTTGCCCAAAACTTCCAGTTCGGATTAAACCTGAGAAACATTACATTTTCTGAAAAACAAGCTTCTACAAAAAATTCCAACGGAAGTCATTTCTAAAAGCTGTAAGCACACGTATTGCACAAGTACCTATACCTATATACTTAGGCGAATTTGGGTTTGTATCTAAATACAAAAATTTAAATTGTTGGGGAAATTTACGAAATTTACGTAAGATATAGTAAGTTGATCCATTAATTGGTAAACTATGTAAACTTAGAATTTCAAGTTTATGCTTAAGTTACGGATAAAAGCATTTTATAGGTACATTGCTGTTTCAATTTTTTGTAAAAAAATAACTACATAGAGATCTTCAAATTACGGGAAAAACTGAAACTGCACGTGAATGGATACATATTTCCATAGAGTATGGAAATGACTTCTAGCAGTGTCCAAAATTGGAAAGCTGCAATGTTAATGGGTTTTAACAGGACTATCCTCATTGGAACGCTTTACATGAATCTTTATAGCAGATCTATATCGGTATTCCCACAACCCGATAGGAAGTCTTGAAAATCAGTGAAGAACATAAGTGTTTAAAAACGCGCTTTAAACATGTCTCAAACAATTATTATTTTTTCAGCCATCTCTGCTTTTATTTGATTCTATTAAAATAATGCACATACACAATCACTCACAATTAAGGGAGCGACATTCTGTTAGTTTTTTAATTTGATTTTCAGCTGCTCGGTGGAGTGGGGTGGGATGGGGGAATATAAAGTAATTGCCTGACTAAATATCAGATTAAAGCATCAAATAGGTAATGCGATAAACTAAACATCCTAAGATTCCCCATTAATGTTGCAGAAATAATATTTAGAATATCTCAAAGGCAAATAGATTGAAAAATAATACCATCATAAGCAGACGCTGCTTAAATTTGCTGAACATATGAATATGAAAAACAATTAATAAACTTTGAAGAACTTTGTGGCAAATTTTACTCCATTACTATTTTCAGTATTATTTGAATTGGCTATTGCGAATACAGAACTTGAAAATATTAAATTTTGGGTGCACACAAAGTATAATAAAAATTCTAATGTGAGATAACATTCTTGAGCAAACTGTTGTTACAGAATTTGAGAGTATGAATTAAATATTGGTGCTGCCAGCATGCTTCCACCAATTACAATAGATGGTGAGCCCTAAAACGTTTCCTCCCTACAGAGCTTCGAAGTTGTCAGCAAAGTGAAGACGACATATCTCAATCTTCAATCATTGAATTAAGTTTTGAAATCCCAAGTAGATTTCCGTTAGATCACTATGCAGTGAAGATCCTGTGCAATCCAATGGTTCCAGCATTCGCCTTGCCATAAAAACCACCCCATATTCAGTTGTCGCCATTGTGAACAAAATTATTTGAAGCAAGAGAGTAGATCACCTCAAAAACTATTCTTTCTGTCTTTGCTATGTCATCCCGACATTTATCAACTTATTGGCTATTAATGTTCTACTAATTCATCAGATTTTATAATTGCAGAGGCAAACCCCTCAAAAACAATAAGCAATAGAATGAAAAAACACACTCGAACTGATTTAAAAGCGAATTGAAAAAAAACCATGACGTAAAAAATTTTTAAAATGAATATATAATTCATTGATAAATTACATATTTATGAGGAATAAGATAAAAGTAATTAAGTGATACAACATAACAAATGTAATTCATTTTCAGTTTTTTTCAGTTCATTTTCAGTTCACATAATTGCACAATCATTTTAAAATTTGAATAGAAATATTTTTTTTTTTTTTCACGCGCTTTCGCAATAAAATTTTGTAATTTGTTTACACTAGAATTCAGAAAGTTGAAGAAGTGTAAACGATATATTTGCCGCTATTAAATTTGCTAGGCAAACACTCCATGTTGAACAAACATTAACCAGCAACAGATAGTATTATAGGCACACACATTTTTTTAGCAATGAAATATAAAACAAAAAAATAACCCCAGTTTGTCTAACAGCATCATACCATAGAAAAATATATATATATATATATATATATAATATTCAGTTATTGAAACACAGATGATTTTCCAATAGACATGCTACAATATTTTGTTCATCGGTATCAGAAGAGTTCAGCTAACTAGTTATATACTTTACATCATGTCATAAACTTGTGATGAAATAATATAGGTATTGCGAAAAATGCAGAATACAAACATCATACAAGCGCAAAGTTAACTTTCAAGAATACATCATAAGCATCAATCACACTAAATGGATATGTAGGACAGATCGTGAGTCTTCATTAACAGTTAAGTCTATTCTAAATATGTTTTCGCCGTCTTTGGGAGAACTCTTATAGTTTATTGTAAATAAAAATGGAAAATCACCGTTCAATTGCCGATGTTACAAGCTGTACATGATGCAAAGGCCCTATGTATGCACAGTGTACACTGTGAAAGCAGATTAAGAGTGAAAAATGAATGATTTTTGAAAAAGCAATGATGACTCGCGAAGTATTGCACTCATAAGTAAATAACAGTTCGGACATGAAAATCAGTATGTTTATAGAGCATAACAATACTAAAACACATAGATGTCTACAAATTAGGAGAAATTGGAACCAAATACGTGAAAAATACATCTATATGTGTTTTATGACAGCTTACCGTGCAGCCGGGGTTTGGTTACTCGCCAAATCAATGCTAAAATTAAGTAAAAAAGCTTGTGACTTTTGCATATTAAATTAGGTTTATTAATAATCGTAGGGTAAACGTATAGGAGTATCTGTTATGGTAAACACGCTAATCCTTAAGCATTGACATGCATTGCGCAGATTGTCGACCATGCTTTGTCTTATTCACTTTGTTTGCTATCTGTTTGAACATCTAAGAGACAATTCCCAACTTTCTACATAAATGTTTACGAAACAATTCTCAAACCATATCGTAAAATATAACTATTGAATAACTATCAAAGAAATGCCTTTTATATTGTAATGTATGCAATATACTCGGATTTTGGAAAGATTGTTTATACATTTATTCGTCATACATACATACCAGTAAACGTATATGAATCATAGTTTTGTACATATGATTTAAATGTGGTGAGCCCATTGATATTTATTATTGTGATTTACTGTTTTCTAATACTTAAACTCTTTAATTCTTAAATAATACTAAACGGTTCCCAGAAAATATGTGTTTGATTGCATCAGAAGAGATATAGAATGTATCAAAAACTTAAATCGATTATCGAGCCCTAATCAAATAAATGCAAGTTAATTATAAAAAGTACAGATTGGGTGTGTACGTTAGCACAAGCATGCGCACAACTCGAGCTTGAAACTTAATTAAAAGGGAAACTTGCATGCAACTCACCAAGGCAACAATAATATGTAAAACACTTACGCTTTCAGAGGGACACCTTCACTGTGGTAACTAAAAATTATTTTGTTAGAATTTCGATTGATCCTCCGCAAATATCTTTTAACATAGAGCAAAGCCGTGCCTCCACTCGGTAGTTATAGCGATACAGCTTAAAATGGAACCAACAGGACTGTTCAATTATTTGATTGATAATTAACTTAGCACCTCCTAATTGATAATTGATTGACATCGTAGTAAAATTCGATTAAATTATCAATTAGCAGCAATTTTCACTATTGCTTGCAATTAAAATTTCAAACGTGCAGGGTGTTTTGTTTGAACCAAATGCAGTTCAGCAACACAGTTAACGAAAATGTAATTGGTCTAAGCCCTAAACCTAAATATATAAGCCAATAGGCGTTAGTTCTATTGGATCTCCTTTTGTTTGCGACATTTCTTTGAACAATAGTTTAGGAAAAAAAGTTTTTTAGCTATCAATATCCGTTGAGATAATTGATTGACAATTTATCGACACTAATAATTTGATTATCGAACAGCCCTATTTAAATTCAATAATACCGGCCGGTGTAGCCGGTGGTTTGATTGCCATTAAACAGCTTTGAAAAATCCGCCCAAATACTCGCCGAGTGGAACCAAAGCCAAAGTGTTATAAATATATTGAACAATCGATAGAGACATTTTTTATGGATGACGATTCAAGATAAATGATTAAACCTTTAATTCAATTAAAGAGTCCAAACCAAAATTATTGTGATTAAACAGTGCATGCATACTGGAAACATTTCCCAAAACAACAAGCAATGAAACAATATTTGCTGGATTTTAAAACCATGTAAAAAATTTCCTTAGTTTACATCATAGAAATTGAATGTTTCAATGATGTCACAATGACAGCAATCAGCCTAGTTTGCATTGAGTTTAAAAACATAAAACAAGCTGTGCATTTACAACATTGAAATAACTTTGGCATTTTGATTGACTAACGATCAGTCATTAATGAAAGGCATTGAGTTAAAACAACTAAAAATTATACAATGAAATTTTTTAAATATTGCTTAATCTCAGAAATTAAATTATAAAAAGATTGTAGGCCAGCCAAATCAAAATTAAAAATACGAAACATAACTGGAAACTCGATCTACAAATTAACTAAACTTGAGTTGCAATCAATAACAATCATTGAAATATGATTAATGACTTTATTCCGATACTTATTTGTTAAAGAATTGGATAGAAGAGTAGCCTATTTCCTTGAGGTCAAAAGTTTTTAAGCTATAAATAGTGTGACAATTATATCTATTCTATTGTTTTGTTAAGCAATTGTATACAGATTGATGTCACTAGAATAATATATCTGTAAGCAATGAAAATAGAAGACGATTGACAAATCAAAAGTTGATATTCTTGGCTTTGTTGACTTTAATCATACTAAATAATTTCACAAATCCCTTATTTTTGGTCTAAGCAAATTTTGTAAAAATCTTTTAGACGAGAAAAAAACTTTTGACATTGTTGACTATAATATTGATGCTACCAAAATTAAACAGTATTTGATAACCTTGCCTTCAATTTGAGTACATTGCTGCAGATGACATTTAAGTAGGCCATGAGGGAATACAGAAATATCAAATTTAGTGAAAACCTAAATGGTGAAAATTTCTACAAATTACTTTTGAATATTGGTTCAATAAAAAATCTACTGTATACTTAGATGGGTATTTGAAGTTTATCTTATCTTCCTGGTTGATCTACAGAACTATTTGTTAGTCGCTGAAACTAATGAAATATTGCATCAAAGCTTGGTGGTTAGTATCCTACACACAGAAGCAAGCTAAGCAGTTAAAAGGTCATAACTATTTGCCACTGCTCAAATTTTCACATAAGTTACCTTTCAGGCTTTCTTGTGCTAGAACGATAAACTTATTAAAAATATATTTAAACGAAAATATAGTTAATAGGAATAAAAATTCAAAATTCTGATTGTAAAATTCGAAATGTGAAAACAAATATGCTTACATGTATTTAGGTTTAAACAAAACTCCAGAAAATCACGTGATTAATTCAGGATAATTATAATAGTGATTTTAGACAAATTATAACAAATTTTTAGAAAAACCGTTTTCGAACATACTTTGCTTAAATAGAGCATGTCCTAAATGCAATCTTAATCCGAGATCAATCATATGTTAATTACAATTAAAAAATCAAAAAGAGCATTTTAGATAACAGAAATCTTGAATGTATTTATTCACAGTTGAAATAACCACAGCAAAAAATATTATATATGAAGCAAACCTATTGCTAAATAAAATTTAGAGTGTGCAAAAGTTCAATGCATAAATGAGATAGTTCACATCGAAATAGCTGAATTCATGTAGTTGCTATTGAATTTCACAGTTGTTGGCAACTTAATAGGTTTGGATCAATAGATAAAGAGCTTCAGACTAATGATCAATTCTAACTAATCACCTCATCAAGCAAAAGATTTAGCATGAGACAGGAAGGAAACTGCCCAATAAAGGAGCATCTGGGACTACCAAAATCAATTGTCATCGCAACAAACGCAAGTTAATTGTCTGATAAAAATTGCCGTCAAATTCGAATTTGCAAAAAAATTAAAAGTTATAATTGTTGTGATACTGTACGTAACTAACTATAAGTTGGAATTGGCATGTTCCATTATTTCGTAATGACTCATTCTAAGAA
>CABFPE010000024.1:1046770-1066767 GCA_900660155.1 Hofstenia miamia
ATATATATATATATATATATATATATAAACATATACATACACACACATATATATATACATATATATATACATATATATATACATTATAAGGAAATGGTGATATCAACTTCCTTACTCATCAATGAAGAAAAATGTATTTTGAAAATATTAAAATAATTTTAAAGAAATGGAGCAACGCCTATCGCAAATAAATTGACTGTTGGATTGCGCAACAGCTAACATAGTGTGTGTGTTGATAACGTGATAAATTATTAATTTTTAAGTTTTATGGAAACGACGGAATCGCATTTTACAACGCGCTTGCCTAAAATAGTACTAAGCGATTGAGTCTGCGAACGAGACAAACGTTTAAATATTGAAATGTTGAACTTATCATTTGTATTGCAGTTGCAGACTAGATTAAATTAGAGATTACTTTGGCAAAAGTCAGCAAGTATTTTATAAGTGATCCATCTACATAAATTAATGTTGACGACTACAGTGCTATTGAATTGTTATTATTAATGAAGAAGCGCAATTAATGTAACGTGGTCAATTAACAAAAGAAACTTTCAAAATTGGATAAAAAAACTCCATTTCCAAAATGCCGAGTTTGCCATCAGAAAAAGCATGATTAGAGAGCAACCGAAAGGAATTGCTTTCTTAGTCGCCAAGCATTTCTTTTACTACAAAATATCTGGGTACTCATATTCATCCTACGAAAAAACTTGAAGCAATTAGTAACTTATTCATTAATACATGGAATATGAAATTTCGCTGTCCGCAATTATAGCAATTACTATATTGAAATAATTGATGCTGCGACTATTGTTTGAACATCTTTGGTTACTAAGCTTTCTAGTAATTTATGAGTAACTTGTCTAGCCGCTAGTAAGTTGTCTAGTGACCTTAGTATACACATTCATAGCTAAGCCTGCAATCTGCTCGATGCAAGGAGAACTAGAATAAGAGGGCATACAACCAATACAATTGTGTGAAAAATAAGAAAATTAGCTTAAACATTGAATTTTGCATAGCATAATGTGGAAAATCAATATGAGAAATCCTATTAATAAATTGCGCAATCATATTTATAGGGTTGCTTTTGATACAAATCCTTAAGGATCCTGAAATAATAAAAACTCTGCTAAGCTAAAAATGGCAAGAAAGTAGGAATAAAACCTAAAACTAACAAGTTTCAGCTGGGTCAGACATGTGGTGGATAATTTTATTAGTGTAATGCGCTAATTCACACTTCAAATTTTCTCATACAAGCAATAAAACGTCTTAAATTAAATGTGCAAAGCCACTGAGAGATAAGTCAAAGTTATTAAAATCAAACCGTCTCTGAAGTTGTAGTTGATTGTTTCTTCAAGCTTTGTAAAGCCATTAACCCCAGCATGTTGAAATTGCTAAATTAACTAATTAATTATAAGTGAAATATGCTCAATTAAACATATTCTTTATTGGCACAATTATTTAGAAAAATCTAGAACAAATACTTGGACATTTAATTAATTATATAAACAACTTCGATTTATCATAATGAACCAATTTGACCTAGGGTGCACTTGGTGAATAACATTCAATCAAACAAATGACAGAAATCATGTAATTTGAAAGTCCAATAAATACTAAAAAATGCTGAAAGCAACCCTTATTTTTAAAATATATGCTTTTATTTGTGAAAAAGTTAGACAGACACATGTTTTAATTTGTTTTGCTTCGCACTAACTAGTTCCAACTTGCTTCTCGGATGCTTATCTTCAGATCAACTGATTTTTGGCATTTGTTTTGAAGACGGATGTTTTAAATAAGAGTTTGTGTGAATAGATGTGGAGATCAAATTTCTGTGTACCGTTTAGGTTGAGTCAATGATTTTTGCTAGTGTGCAGCGTGTTCAAAACTTCAAGTGTGTAAATCTTATTAATTCATTGATTGGAAATCGTGTAACATACGAATTCAATATCTTCTAACTACCGCTGAACTGAAATTTTTCGGTCACTCCCTATAGTTATTCAAATTCATAATCTTAGATCTAGTGGATAAGATGCATACTACAAAAAGATTTTCACATATGCAGGCATATACAAAAACCGATCCTCTCCAAAAAAACATCTAAAAATCACTTGAGCCGGGACAAGTAGGAAAACAAGCATCCATTCTAATAAACCCTGCCTCTAAACAGCAATATTCTACATTATATAACTACAGTGAAATATAGAAATATGCTACACACGAAAAAATATCTACAAACAATAAACCCCTAACAGAAAATTAGCATAAAACAAATGTCTTCTTTCAAAAAATTAAATTCTAACAATAATCTTTTTATTGAGAACAATAGTCTATACAGCTAAGCTGAATACCGTGAAATATTTATTGAATATCACTGCACATGTTAATGCCGGTTAATATATAAAGCTAAGATAGAATTAGTTCCAACAAACTAGCACTGAAGTGCATGCGTTTAGGCAGCCGCAGATCCAGTAGAAAAACATAAATTTTTATAGCAGACTTTTAAGTACTCATTTAAATGATTTTTCCTGAACATTGTAAAACGAGGTGCTGCAACACCCTTTTCCGATATCCACATCTGTGTTTAAGTTATTTAGCTTAAGCTAAATTAATCATTCAGGTCAGATCCTCAGCGAAATTTTTAACATATTTTAAAAATAGATTCCTAAAATGCCTCTACCAATTTAGTTTTTAATATTTTTTAAAAAGTTTCACAATAAAAAAATCAATGTTGGAAATCTGACGGGGAAGATGTCTCGCCTTGCGTAGACCACTACGTATACGCTGATGATAAGCAGGCGTAACCAACACTCAGAAACAACGTTTTTATATCTACAACGAATTTACACCGATATCGTACTAATTGAAAATACGCCTCAAAAAGTAAACATTTTCGAGTGAGCTATGCACAATAAATGTTCACCGCTGAAAATTGAAACATTGAAAGGAATTGTACACTTGAAAAAGTGACGTTGGTTTAATTTCGTGACAAACAGTGAGTGCTTTACCTGTATTTAGTGATGTTTCCCAAAATTAAAGTCGCATCAAAGGCGAATTAACTTTGAATAATTAAAAGAAAATCAATAAAATTTTAAATTCTGTTCCATTGAAATAAATTGCTGAAATAAAGGCAAAGACTAAAAGCTTTTCATTAAAATTTAACAGTTACTATTGAAGGATCTGAAAACTTCATGGTCTATGCGGGTATGCGAAGTAAGAAGAATACTAATCTTATTTATTCATTATTCGGGAAAATTATCATCGAGTAACCGTTTAACATAACAAGATCTTTATCCTCTAATGGAGAGCGCAAAATATTCAATTAGTTTTTCAGTTTCACTAACGTTGTAATTACATGCATCTGCAACTCCATTTCATTATTCAATTTAAACTTAACCCTAAACTGCCTATGAATTTTTTAAAATATTTTATGGTTTTCCTTAAGAAAATTAAACGCTTATAACTCTAAATTAATATAGCCATCTAAAATCTGTAAGCACCATTAGATCGAGAATGTCCTCTTTTCTCATTATTAAAACTTTTTTGAAAAATTGGAATTATCAATAAAAAATCATGAATTTTTTCAAGTACTTCAGCTTCAGCCACAGCAATATACTTTTGCACAAACCTCCAACATTATGCTAGGGCACTTTCACCGAAACTCAAGATTTCTAAATTTGCTCGAAAATTTGGAAAAACAGTTTGTCCTGTATAAAGGACATAGGCAGTTTAAGGCTAACAAACTTGTTAAAATATTTAAGCAGATCTTTATATTCCGCATACGTATACAACATTTATAAACTACAATGATTTCCTCACTTTCGCATGTTATGCGTACTATTCCAGGTGATAGAAAGCGGCAACGTCCATTTCAGAATAATTTCCAATTTCTACTGAATAATTGGTAAACATTTAAAGCGTTGGCAACTGAAATATTAATTGTTTTGTCAGCCTATACTTAGGCTTAGTCATTGATGGATTTCAGTGGTGAATATTAAATATTTATTGTTTCGCAAGAGGAGTAATAATTCTCAGGCTAGTTGGTTTCTACTAGAACTCGTGGCAAACTATGAACTAGTGCCATAGCCACGCTGGTTGGTGGGAACTATTTTTATATTTCGTTGACCTCAATGGGAGATATGTTGCGGAGATAATCCGAATTGTTGCGCTACGTCAGCGCAGGAAGCCGTGGATTCCTCATTCACAAGAGAAACAAATGTTATCTTTATACAGAACAGCGAATGTCCCATCTTATTAATTACAAATGAAAAGGAAAATTTGCAAAAACGATATCAATATCTTTGATGTTAACATACTTTTTTGGCGGTAAAAATTGATTCTTGGCATAGGTCTTTAAGAAATTCTTAAAATTTAAGTTATTAAAATTATTCTTAGAGAATAAAAAGTTTGTAAGCTATAATTTAATGAAATATGAAATTCTCATTGGATTATAAATTACATCACAATCATACTTCGACACATTAAAAGATAAGAAAAGAAATAAGTTTCCTTAAATACTTAGGCATCCAATTGAACATGACTGCGCATGTACACTTAAACGTGAATATGGCTCTCATTAACAAATGATAAATTTAGCAGCAAGTTCAATAATTTTAAAGTATTTGCAGACACTGGTTGAAACAAGAAATACAGACGACTTTTACAGACCTAAAGTAAACATGTAAACAGCGTTCAAATTTGTTCAGTAAGAATGGATTGATAAAACATTTTTTAACTTTACACAATTAGTAAGCACGTCGTTATAGATTTAAAATTCCCATCAATTATTACCGATAGGATTTTAAAGAGAGTCTCGTGTGACTAAAGCGACTAAATATAAAAATGTGGTTGCGCTCTTTTAAATCAAATTGTCACAATAAAAGCGGCACACAAAGCTTATAGCATTCACAAAATGTCAACAGAAATGTATCATGTTGTTGAAATTCTAGGTCAAACAATAGATTCCTAACGTTTATTGAAATAATCAGATCAAAAAATTCACAGCACCGTTCGAATCTTCCATATCCAAATCTATTCCTATATATATATATATATATATATGTATATATATATATATATATATACATATATATATACATATATATATATATATATATAGTTTACATGATGATTCCATATCGCCTTTTTATATAGTGACTCCAAATTTTTCTTAAATTTTTTAAGTAATGTTCAGAAGAAGGCTTAGTGGGACAATTATGGAGACCATTAGGAGTCAAGAGGCATGCCATTCAAACCCGAGGAAATGGGCACTAATTTTAGAGCTTAATAAAAAAATTCAAATGACGTTCAACTAAAATATTTCCTGTAGCACTACAAATCAAAACTATAATTTTAAACTTGCAGAAATAATTTTTGGATTATGGTAGATGTGGACCAATATTTATTACTAGCACTGTAAATCAACAGGCAAAAAGAGGAAGAATGTTTTGGGTTCAATACATTTTTGAATTTCAAATGCGAATTGTTGTTTACTTTCCACACAGACCAATTACAACTAAGCGTGGCTTCAATTGCTAGCCGATTGCGATAAAAAATGTGGAAGCTATTTCAAATATGTCCATTTCAATCGATCGATTAACCATATAGCCTTACTCACGGTTAAATATTTTATGTGATAGTACTGAAAAGAAATTCGTTGTTGGAAAAGCTTTGTAGTATTTAGCAATGGATGGAAGTGATAATTAAGCACTGATGTATGATTTCATCAGAGAAAAAGGTTACGGAGATCATCATACATGGAAATATGCCAACACGACAATTTCCCCTCAGTGTATCAACACATATTTTCGAAATAGTTAACACGAAAACATTGATTTTTTCACACAAGTGTTTTTATGTATGATTTTTTGGATGTATATGTTTCTTAAAGAGGTTTGCACACATAAATAAAGTAAAGTGAAACAAAATTATGTTTGCTTCATTATTATACTGAAAAGATTTATTTACCTTAACTTTGACCTCGCATACATGCTTTAAGGTTTACTTAACTCACATTTGCGTAGGCCCTCGAAGACATGCATCTAAATTACTTAGAAAGCGATTTACTAACTACCTACACGGTTTATAGGAATATTAACAATGAAATAATATAGTTTTTAAATTAAATTATGCAAAAAGTGGTTTAGTATTTATAAGCATAAACATCGAGATTTGTCAAAAATGTTTTACATCTATTTGGTGAATTCACTCTAATTGAGCTAAAAATGTTAACAAGCCGGCCCAAACCAAAGTAAAAATAGTATTCATTAACTGGAATAACAAAATTCAAGGTGGACCAGGACCTTGATATTTTCAGTGAAGACGTTACCAAAACCGAAGAACGGCGTTCTATCACATAATAAAAGCGTTTCTGTAAAGCGTTGTCCTATAATCTCTAACAATAAGAGGTGTAGGCAGGATTTGTTGTCAATGAAACATCTCAATCTAGTCAAGACTTATCTAAAAGAGGCACTAAGGCCCACAAATTTTTGAAAATATTGAAAACATACACCTTAAAATGCATTTCACGATATTACTTTTTAAATTTTTTCAATTTTTCAACGAAAGATTTCTTATTTAAGTAATCAAAATCAATTTTGAAAATTAACAGGCGACATTCCACCATATCCGCCCCTTGCGGGCGCCACTGCTCATGACATAAATACCTATCTCAATCACAGTTAAAAGTTGAATGTAGTGATTATCTCCAACTATCCTGTCAAATGGACGTCGAGCTAACAGTGACGTACAAATACAGACAATCCAAGTGCATTCATTTCAAAGAAGGCATACATGAAGAAAACATAATAAATTGGTCGCAATAAAAATGAATTTCCAAGAAGTTCAAGGCACGAATTTTAAATTTCCATACAGTTTTAGGTAGTTCAAGATCTCTATTTATCCCCGACACTCTGATTTCATTTAACGTCAGATCACTTCCAAGAAATAAATTAATTAAGCATACAGATGATTCTTTTTCAAAATGATTTCCAGCCTACAACTATATAATTCCATGAGAGGCTAACGGGTGAAATCCAAACGATACATTCCAACAAATAAATATATGAATTTAAATTTAGTTCTTGTTTAAATGTTGAATTTTACAGTACTCTAAATAAAGTATCTAGTATTTCAATAATTATCTTGAAATTGTTCAAACAAATGAAGTCTCGTAAAATCAAAAAATGTGTTAAACGGTGTTTAAGATTACTTTATTCGCATTGCGCTGTAGTAATTGTTCATTAAACATAAACGTCGAAAGTTGCATATCTGAGACAAGCTTGAAAAGATAATATTTACAATGAGAAATTTAAGCATTTACATTAAGTACCCAGCCCTGCTCTCCCATTAAGCTTTTGATTGCTACTCAAAAATTAGTCGAGCTTTCTTAATGAGACTTGGTGACTTTCTTAACTTTTTTTTAAGTGGCATAACTCCCTAAAATACAATTTATCAACAAGGGGTAAGTTAAATAGCAGGAGGTGGAGAATCCTCCCTCCCCAGGGCTGACAAACCCGAAAAAGCCTGATAAATTGTAACTCAAGAAGTAGTTGTTTGAATAATTCGTTAAAATTCTATTGTTGACAACAATTATGAACGAAAATGGAAATAAGTTTTTAATTCTTCGCAACGAAATAATGAGGCAGTTATGAATTTTTAAAACAGTTGCATAGTTCCAACATTTTCCACAGCTGTTGACAAATGCACAGATAAAAAACGGTAGTGATTAATGAATAATGCTTCATAATTTACGTGCTAGGTAACAATTTACAGAAAAAGGACTGCAGTTATTTTTAAACACAGTAGTATAGCAAAAAATTCACAAGGACAGGCCCGTGGCTTGCATTTGACATATAGCGGCCATGGTCCTTCAAAGTTCAATAAATTAATCATAGTTTTACTCATATAAAATAGTTTCGCACTTTTTCATTGAAATTTTAAATAGAATGGCATTAGTATTTTATATATTTTAACTAAAATATATTCACTCTAACTTAATTACAGAATATTAGAATTAATACTATGGAGTATCCAGAATGGCAAGAGGAAGGGGGCCAAGTGGCCCAACAGGGAGGGTCATGCCCACACATTTTTTGTGATAATAGCATATTCAGGGTGGGCAAACCTTGAGCAGAGTAATTCTGAACATAAACAATGCCAACACTTGCACCCTTGAATAATATTTGCAAAAAAACTATGCCATGTGAAAGAATATGCTGTTACTTTTTAAGAAGATATATTTGACAGTATATGCAACATATATTTTTAACAGCAAGTGAAAGGGAAATTATACGGTCTATAATAAATGTTCCATTTACATTGAGGACCAGTCGACATCTCCGATACAAAGTGTTTTGTGTGCCATTTCCAAAAGGTTGCAGTCTAGCGTTCGCCATTTTGATAATACAATTGCATAATTTAGGGCATATTCTTACATGTTAAATCCATGCTAGCAGGTAAAGACTATAATAATGAAATATGCAAGTAATCGAATTCAATGGCATGCATTTATATTATATGTAAACAGAAATCAATGATTATATATAATGGCCTAATAATTACAAATAAAAATAATTTGAAAGTTCAAAGATTCATTGAAATATTGAGCATGTCAGAAATTGCAACTTCATTCATATTAAAAGAAACAGTAGTTTCTATGTAATTTTTGAAGCACTCGCGATAAATGTATGTCTTGAAATGATAAGACCTTCTTAGTTAATCTAGTGCTAAAATAGTTAAGCTTAACAATTCAACCTTTCAAATTCCGACTTGCTTTTCAAAAATCAAATTGAATCCAAGTAATAATAAATCTATCCAAAAGTGCTGCAAACATGTATTTCAAATCTGCTAGCATATAATGATTTTCACTCTACTCATTTAGTTGAATTACTCTTTTCATATAACAATAATTTTGACCAAATTCCTAGAGCTTAATTCTTGATATCTTTTAGAATTTTTAAAATTCATGGTAAGACTAGACTAAATTGTTTTTCATCAAAATATACGAAAATTTTGTATCATTTTTTGACTTAAAAACCAAGGAGGTTAATATTAATGTTCCTCAAAAAAGTAAGAAATGTTGTTAACTAATCATTTTTAGATGTCTTTTTTTAGATGCTAAAAAATTATATCCCAGTTAACAAAAAATATCGTTTCAATATTAAATATACATTTGAAAACCCGATTAAAATCACTAATGCTTAAGACTCATATTTTTTAAAAACCACCAAATTTTATATGATTCTCAGAAAAGAGGCACAATACGCGATTATATATATTCGGTTTAGGCATAAAAATTGTGGATAACTTAAGCCCTTTGACAAATTATGTTGAAAAGCAAAGATTAATTGCATTAATAAATGTTTCCAAGCGTTTAATGATGATTGAAAGAAATGCGAACAATTACAAAAAGTTTAGCAAACTTGAGAAACTGGAAACACATTTGTTGTAACATGTGTTGGATATACATTTGAACTTTCATCAAAAAGTGTAATCAATTTGTTTACAGTAGCATTATGACATACTTTTACGTATTTTAAATAGTTCATAAATTAATATGAATGCCTAAATCAGATTTAAAAAGCAAACCACGTTTATTCAATGGCATGCACCAGGCGGAAATGGTTTACAACATTGATTTTCATTGGTTAAATATAAAAGTTCTGTAAATATAAAAAATTTACAACTAAGGTATTGAAATGGCATTTTAGTGTATTTTTCAAAATTTTTAAAAATTGGTCACTCAGTTGATCACTCCTGAGATTTCCCAGTAAAAAAATCCTGATGTGATTAACCGATGCACTTTGAATGTAATATAATACATACAAATAAGTATGTATTAAATAAATTTGATTTCATAACAAAAGAGATGTCTTTCAATGGAACCTTACTTCGAAACCTGTAGTGTAACCTTGTAAGTTAACAATATTGTTTTACATTTTGGTTGGTTCTGAAGATTGCCTCGGGAAACTACAAGGAATACACAATATGTAAGATTGTATCAGAAATAAAAGTGAGTATTAAATTGTCAGCAGAACATTTTAATACCCAAGCGATCATAAAATGAAATGAGAGCAATTACGTGGGAATTTAGTCATTTGAATTCAAAGTTTATGAGTTAAATAGCGCAGCATTAAAAAGCATTTCCTGAAATTTCATTCCCAAAAAGACTGTCTGCGGTAATTTCACCAGTCAAAAATGTAGTGACTATGATGTTAAATAAACGCTGAAAACTATATCACATCCCAGTACAATTTATTAATAATCTAACTTTTTTAAAAAGCCTTCTAACCAATCTAAGTTATTAAAGCGTTGGAATCTATTTCACTAGGTAATAATACAAAAGTGGGGAATTAACAACGGAACACACGTCTTACATATTGTGCAATATGCCTTGCTTCAGTAATCCTATCTTCAACTACTGCAAATTGTATATTCAAGTGACATACGGCACTTTGAATTTTATAACTTTGCGTGCGCCATAGAAAATGCGTGCATTTTCATTTTATTAGAAGACAATATAAAATATACATTCTTTTAAAAGATGAGCAAGTGTGTTGCTCATCAAAGCAAGCAAACTTCTTCATAAAATTGTTAATAATTCTTATTAACTCAAAACCTTTCTTACATAAAGTCATTTACAAAGGAATTAGGTCAAAGATTATTTAATTGAAAAAACTGCAACCATTGCTGCTACAATAGCAGATTCCAAAATTAATATGAAATATGGTGCCGTTTGAATCGTCTCTTCAAACAGATGTCGAACATAAAAAATGTCTGCCTACACCAAATGGACGCTATAGACAAAGCAGAATAATTAAATCAGTAAAATTCTTACTAAATCAAACAGAAAGTTATTTATCAATGATTCTAAAGTTGATCTTTAAGAAGAATAAAGTCATGCATCAGATTACCCCATTAAAATACTATGCTTCTATACGATATTTTACACAGCAAATTATGTGCGTTAAATTCATCTGAACATTAAAGTAGTAAATGCGCTGTTAAACAGAATATTCAAATATTAACATAAATTATTGAAAGTTATAAACTGCGAGACACCTATCCACAAAAGGTTGAACTTGGTAATTTTTAATTTTCGTTTTCAAAGCTGCAATTATTTAGCACGTGATTGGTGGAGGTAAACATTAACAAAAATACTAATGAACATTTAAAAATCTATAAAGTGCAATCACAAAAAACCCAGAACATTTTAATACTACACTTGCATGCTCATCAGTATTTGCAATGTGCAATATATCTATCCGATTCATGTCCAGCTGAGATTAAAAAATTGGTGGACGATAACTTAACGTTACTTAAATGAAATATCAAACATGACCCTTATCTTCAACAAAAAAAACTAATCAGTGTTTCCCTCGTCTACGAAATTATTCAGAAGATTTTATTGCCATAGATGTACAAACACAAATATAATTTTACATTCTATTTATAAAACCGACGTCGGCGAAACTTGAAAGGAATGCAAAGCGGAATTAACTGTTTGCTGAAAGTTGTATATAATTGAATGACAATGCAATAGATATGTGAGCGTGCTTTTTTATTCAGAACGGTTCACAAACTAGGAGGCGATGGAAAATACAACAATATTAACCTAGTATAGTTTAGGTATAAGCAACGATATTTAAAAAATAATTGCTGCTGCACTTATTGTCGCAATTTAATTATTGCAGTTATTGATTGTATATTTTACAATTATTGTTTTTCAATGCATATAGCACACACTGCCAACAGCAAAATTATTTTCAGATGGTTAATGCGAAGTGCAAGAAAATCATTTCTTGATCAGACTGACTAAGATATTGCTACATTTATTACTTCGTCACATGAATATTTAGCATTGAAAATTTGGAAGAAGCCAGACAATTATTTAACGCGCTTTTGATTGCATGTCCTTCAATGACAGATCACCTGAGTCTTAAATTTGATCATAATCCTGAGTTTGAGAAGGGTGTCTACAATTACATTTCTGGAGGGACAGTAACTGATGATGAAAAGTTGGAGGGGAAATGTTCATTTTCCCAAAAATAAGTTGTTCGAGAAGAAGCAAACGCGACTTCATTGTTGATGGCATTTTGGCGAAAAAAAGCTTTTATCGCAAGATTTGTTCAGTTTCTTGGTTACCACCTACATCAAACAAGGCAGAGCGACTTTTAGTCAAGTGAGGTTCCACCTACAAAACGGCTCTTTCCAAAAACTTGGAAAGTGAGAATTTTCTCTGAGTCAATCGAGCACGGTGGAATGCGGTAGATATTGCAATAAATTGGATTCTTCTGTCTACAATAATTGTTTTTGATGAGACAATAATTGAATAATTGCAATAATTTATTGCTGTCATTGGCGCTGATGCAATCATACAACAATACTATTGTAATTCAATATTACCCATCAATGTGTAAAAGGTGAACATCATGTCAATGAATAATCAAATATGCATGAAGCCAAACCTTCTTGCAAAGATGCAGCAAATAGTAATTAGGAAGTATTGACAAAGCACAAATAATTTTTTGGAAAACAACATGACATATAAATTACTAGTTTTTTTTCAAATTGCTATGTTATGCATATACACACTGTTACAATTACTAGATGAATTGCTATTTATTATTTTGTTTATAATGCATTTAATGGCATATATTATACTACATCTGTTCTCAAATACTTAACTCTGAAAACACTAAATAAATACCACTATAAGTGCAATTAATGAACCTGTTTTTCTAAAGCTATATTCATTAAATACATTTAAAATAAGCATTAATGTATTTTACATCCTTTCGCCTATTGGATAAAAAAGATTATATTAGTTATGTTAAACAGTGCACACTCAGGTATTTGTTGACTAGTTCTTCGGCGCCCATGGATAAAAGAACAAACATTTAGTATAATCAATTACATAGACGTCATTTCTTTGATTGTGATATATTATATGAGTTGGCAGTAAGAGGCGCACTTAATTGAATAAAAAGTTTTAACCAATTAACATAATGAATGAGTCGATCGCCAGTAAGACAAAAATCATTAAAATATATTGATTTCTGGTGTCTTTTCTAGATCGTTTCAAATTGGTAATTCACTCAAATATTATTCGAAAACTGACATTGAAAGCCTTCACGAATATCTTAAAACAGTTACTTTTCATTAGCATATGTCATATCATAGACAAATAAATAGTAGTATTTAGTTATCTATGGTCATATATATATATATATATATATATATATATATATATATGATATATATATAAATTTAACAACTTATATAATCGAACAAGAGTGTTGAAATTGAAGATGTCGTTTGTAGTAATTGTACTTTGGGATTCATAATACATTTTTTAAAATGGGCCTAAGATGGACTAGCGTATAATAATATGTGCATTTGGGACATGCCATCCAATTAGTCATGTGGGTATAGGCCCGAGCAGCAGAGATGGAAATGGGCTGAGTACTTTTAAAAGTTTCCAGCCCAACCCAGCCTATCTATTTTAAATTTTCAGCCCACTTTGAGCCCATATTTAAAAATGATAATTTTACAAAAAATAGAGTTATGGCTAATTTCAATCTAAAGTAGGTCTTCTTGATCCACTTCTCTATCATAGATTGGTATTAATATGCTTTAAGAAGCAAAAATGCTTCATAACATTTTTAACAAAAAAATATCAAACTCATTTATGGCCCACGAGATTTCGGCCCAAGCTCAGCCCATGGACAGCTTAACCCATTTCCATCCTTACCGAGCAGTGTTCAAATTGAGACCCATTTCCCACTCTGCATATATAAGCGCGATTAAGTATGCAGAACTTCTAACATCATAAAATGCGTATTATGATGATATAAGATCACATGTAAACATTGTTCTCATAATTGTAAAAATATGATACAGAGATGAAATTTCAATAGATGTATTGATATTTTATTTCGTCAGCTGGACATGACTGCGGTAATTGTTGACTAACAAAATTTGTAATAGACGTTTCCGGAGATCAATGCTGTAAACCACAAACAGGTTTGCTTGACACTGCGAACAATCGCTAATCAAATAAACAAACGTAGCTTCAAGGAGAAACATGTTCATTTTAATAAAATCATTAATTATTGACTAAAGTCAGCATCACCATGGACAGCCATAGCTTTCCATGGCATCACTATCATTATCAGATACAAAATAAATTGGCTGGGGCACTTCAAACGACCATGGCACGCTACGTAGCCCGTATCAATAACTTGACGGAAAAAGAAAACTTACATACTTAAACAGTCATTACTACTATCAATGTAACCTACGTCAAAACCCGAATTAAGTACTTTAGTTGTCACGACTGAGAAGCTTAATTTTACAACTATAACGTAATATTTAAGTCCCGCACCTTTTCCAGTGCAGAATTATCAGTGAGTTTTGACAATTTATTGACAAATCGCATAGCGATAATTAACGACATAAAAAACACTATAAAAATACTTTAAGTGGTCTACTGATTAACCCTTATCTAGCGGAAATGTGGCAATTTGACATCAGGTGTGTTTCGCAACAAGATTTAGTATAAAATACCTAAGTCATAAACAAACGCTTTTCCATGTTTACAAGGTCTATCATAAAGTATGAAAATATGCATCATTTGTACAAATGTAATGTAATCCGTTTGCCACTTTGATATATAATATAGATAGAAAATACTCATCAACAAATAAGCAAATCGTATCTTAAGCAAATGGTTTTAAGAATATAAATACTCGAACAACGACAAATAATCATGCTAAGTTCATAGTCCATATGCCCGTACACTTTAGCAGTGCCTGATAAGACCCCTACTCCAGCAATGGGTGTTAATAACAGAATGTAATTCAAAATCATAGGTTAAATGATCAAGGTTAGAGCTTTGGGTAAGGCTTTGGTGTTAAATGTGAGAATATTTCTAAATTTGGTTGAAATAACTATTTTAGCACTTGTTCCTTTGGAATCCACCCACTTAAGAAAAACTAAAACCTAGTGTCGAAAAGGAAGTAGAGCCGGAACTTTCTTTTGAGTGACAAATGTAACTAGAAGGAACTATGTTCATTCAAATCTACATTGCTAGATGTTGAGAAATTATAGCTTACGGTACTAGTACCAAAATGGCTGGTATCATACAGTGGTGTACGGAAGAGAGGCATGGTGAAATGTCCCCCTTGAGGATTGCAACATTGATTCTGATTATATAAAAAAATTGTAAAAAATTTAAAAAGTAATAAAAATTTAGGTGGTGACATACATTCTCAGAATTAAATTTTTCAATATTTTCATAATTTTGAGATGACTCAGTCCCGTCAGAAAACCCTGCGTTCTCCTCTAGGATAGTTGTAAATTTATCTGATTTAACCAATTTCAGTCTATAGTAATCAATGTGTGTTTGAAAATTGTGTGAAAAATATAACGATTGAATCGGATTTTGACGATCCCACTTTGCAATTACGAGATTGTAGTGGTATTGAGAGGCGACTAGGAGTAGCAAATCTTGAAAAGCGTCCACTGTGACAACGAAAAACTGTTTTTACAGATGCCAAACTATCTATGATATCTAAGAAAGGTTTTGAGCAAACCGTCGTAATATGAGAAACCGATGTTGCGGTTCACTGCTATGGATTATTGAATGCTGAAGTCATCGAAAGCAATGAGTGTTGAAAGTTCCCCGAAAAACCAAACAGTTACACTCTTGGTCAAATTTAATCTGATCATTTTTCTCAGTGCCTGTTGTCGAAGGACCACTCCCAAGCAGTTCAACCGCATTATATGTGTAGAATAATCGTCAACACAATCTACTCACTTCTGTAATTTAGTTTTTCTGTGGAACGCAAAAGTGCGTTCTTCAATAATTGGTAACAAAGAAGTATTCAAAGCTCTAGGATAGTGGAATACACATGAAAAAACATCTCATCAAGCAATGAAAGTAAACATCCAGAATGCCAGAAGCGCACAATTATTATTTCTGAGCAGAATTCCTGAGGTAATTGGTTGTGCATAATTATTGACTAAGGCAATCACTGTTGTTTGCTCTTAATAATGATGAGCATAAAAACGCTCATAAATCACTGGTTGTTTGCAAATGCTTTTTAGGAAACAATTATCTCAGGAAATCTGGCCAAAAATAAGACTAAATTAACAATAAATACATTAAAAGCCCTATCTTCAGGAATGTTTTTTATCCGGATTTCAATTCCCAACCACATTTTATCCGGACAATTCAATTACTGGATATGACTTCTTCCTAAGGAGTGATAAACTGTCAAATTTGTATGACCAATATTTGGCAAACAATGTTTTAGCAATGTTTGACAGTGTATCCATTAATGTCTATGAAGCCAAAGAATAAAACCTCTTAACATTATTTCCACTAGTGTTACTTTTACGTAACAAGCCGCATTTTGAACAATTTATCTAACTGTAAAATTTATTAAAATGTTTTTACATCGACACCTCTATGGGATAGGGCCCAATCACTCAATGATGAAGATATATGCTAAAATATGTGCTTATGACTGAATTGCATGCAAATAACAACATTTTTTCAATGATAAATTCGATTTTTGCAAAAATATTCAATTTATTTCCATACCTAGATTCAGATAATGAGGAGGTCTAATGCCCATGTTTCTGGACGACTCAATATCCAGGCAATATAGATGTCCGGAAATTAGGAATTCGACTGTACAAATAATTTAAATGACAAAGTTTGTGTTATACTTCCACGTTAAAATAGGACATCGGATTCATTAACATTTGGTAGAATGTTATGGCATGGAATATGAAGAGTTTAAAATTCTTTTATCTCTAGAGTAGGAGTATCGTCGCTGGTGCTGAATGTGCACAACTATTATGCAACGTGAAGTTTTTCAGTAATTGCAGATTCATTGCAAAAATTACACTGGCGGGTTCTTCCAGTTTTACTGGTGATAACAACTTCCTTTCGCAAAGATATACAGTGACCTCGCTTTCGAACAACTAAGCATGAACAAGGTTTTAAGGAAAAAAAGCGCAAACAAATATTTTCATATGTTAAATAAAACATTTATTGTGGGCAATCTTATATAGTATATGAAAAAACTTCATGATGCCCTTCTCTATATGGTTGACAACTCCTTTTTTCGAGCAGCTATTGTACGTATTCATACATATTTATTGTAGAATCATAAATATGATTAATACATCTAAGCTTTGTGTAATTGAATTTGAAAAAATGTTGGAAAACACATGTTATTAGAATTTAATCTCAATATGTATAAAGAATTCTCATATGATTTTCAAAGCTCAAATTCACCGACAGACTGCTTGCGTCGGGTTGGAAAGTATGCACTGTTCTTCGATATTGTAATTATTGTATTCGGAACATTGTATAATATTAACGCTTTGTTTCACACTCTCAGCAATGCGCGCAGGGTGGACAGAACATCCAGAAGGTTTACAATTTATACATATTTAGCATTATGGTTAATGACCAACTGTTTCTACTATGTGATCATGGCTCCATTACAAATTATTACGTTTGATATGACGGAGTACGTGCATGGTGAGAAAATTTCCTTTATAGCATCTAAGTTTAGATGGCATATTATAGAATTCGGAACTATATTCTTTCCTTTAATGACTATTTTATCAATGCTTTTGGTTTCATATGAAAGAATGTTGAGGGTTAAAACATCTCTATTCTACAACATGTCGAGTGGCGGAAATGTTAATAATGGCATTGATCTATTTTCCATGACTGCCTTCTGCATGATAATTAGCTTCCGTTACTGTGTGGATGAAAAAGCGGAATTGGTGAGAGTCTTGGCTATATCGATGATATTTACTATTATTGTGATATCAAATTTAATTTCAATTACGTGCAATTTATTCTGTTTGTTATCAGTAAATCGACTGGAAAGTCGAAATTCAAAATGGACGAAACTAATTGCTTGTCTTGTAGAGACAGCCATAATCATGCTGCAAAAGTTGTTGCAGTTGTCCACGGTTATTCATGCATACATTCGCAGCCCAATTCCAATCAATTGCTCAACTTTTATCGCTTACCAAATCCTTCAATATCAAATTTCATCAATGTGTTATGTGATGTCTGCAGGATTATTCATATAATAACAAATTACCGTTGCTTCACGGTAATTAATTTTGTAAATTGAATTTTTTTATACATCTCGAAAATGCCAAGTAAATGTTGATCCTTAATACTATTAAGAACTTAGGGTTGCTCAAACAATCCACTACAAAAAACAAGATTTATTTGAAAGTGTTAGATAAGATGCTCCAGTTAAAATTCAAATGAGGTCGTCATATATGGTCGAACATTGAAAATATCTTCATAAATAATAAGATTATAAGTTATAACCTAGCTTCAGCATGCATTCCTTCAAACAGCTATATTCCTTGATAAAGATTGCCTTCTGAATTTGAAAGAATGCATGGATTTGAAAACTGAACTAAAACTTCTAACTAATTCCTTGAGATGAGCGACCTTAGTTAAATATCTTTGAGGGTTGATTCTACGAAAACTTTTCACTGAACGTTTCAAAAACGTTAATCATTCTAGTTTTTTAATAACATCATTAATGCCATTCAATTACTAACGTTAGATAAATAAAAACCCAATTAAATAAAAAACTAGTCACATTTAAAATCATTTTGCACAATCATTACAATGGTTTCCACATTCCCCTTTGTAACAACGTAAATAAGTTTTTTAACTATACAAAAAATCATGGATTATCTGAAGTCACTCCCCTGATCTGAAAGTTGTTTTCAAAAAAGAACAATACATGAATGCTATCACATGCACACATCTGAATTGAGTAAAAAACATAAATGTGCAAGTTGCACTTTCGTGCTTAAGAATCTATTTTAGGCTAAATTAGTCTCTTGGCCACCTGTGCTACACGCACCCGATGCATTGCACTACCATTTCATACAACACGCAAAGAATGACAAACAATCATTCTTTACTAAACACATTCCAAGCTTAATTGACAGGAAATAAACAACTTACGTCCTGAGTGTTGGTAACATATGTCTGAAAGTCGTTCAATGAAGCCTCTCGTGAATCTTCCCAATAATCAATGGCGCGTGACATGTCAAAGTTTACTGCGATTAACGCACTTCCACAGAGGCTAAATTACTTCAATTAAACCAATCCATAAATACTAAACTAAAAGAAATATCCCTATTATAAACGTGCATAACATCTCATTTCATGAATTTTTATTCATTCCTCAACTCAAGATAACTCAACTGTATTCAAGATGAGACAAAAGATAAAGGCAGTGAGGATGTCGATGTTGAATTGCTCTTTTGACTATACCAATTTAAGGAGAGTGGAAACTACTGAATTCAGTAATGAATTTTAACAAAGGAATCGAACTTCAAATACAACGGGTATCTTACTATCATACTAATGAGCCTAAATCTTGTTAATGACGAGCGATGCATTCAGGGTTTGGCGTGAAAAGATGCTGAGCTGGTGAGGAAGCTAAAGGAATACTACGGACTATTAAAAAATGGATGAATAGGTTACAATGAAGAATCTGATTTCAAATTTCTGAAATACTAACAAAAACATTCTGCAAAATGCTCGCAATGAATACATGAGAAGCAGAATTTAAGTGATTCATGATGCAGCGACTTCGGCAAATAAAAATTAATGATCGAGGATTTCACTAGCAAACCAAAAATTTGATATCTAATACGCGCTTTATCATGCTTTATTCTTTCAAAAATATACTCGAATGTTTGACAAACAAACAATACCAGTTGCCAAAAAGACTAAGAAAGTATATTTGCAAATAGCAGCGATTATTTTAAATATGATTCTATGCTTGAATATTGAAAAGCCACCTGCTTACAGCAAGTTGATTATATAGAGGGTGGATATAATAAGAAGGCCGATATACCGAGCAAATTTTCTGGTCCCATATAATACCTGCCATTGCACATTTATGTATATATATATATATATATAT
>CABFPE010000024.1:1076865-1088161 GCA_900660155.1 Hofstenia miamia
ATATATATATATATATATATATATATATATAATTGCATGAATTTGAAACTTAGACATTATAGATTTGACTCTTATTCTTATCGCTAATTACGCAAAAGCTTAAATTTTGTATCTAAACAAATGTGTGATTTTAGTTTTACTCTTTCTTGTTAACTAGGGTTTTACACACTGCATAATTTCTAACATTTGCAAATCAAATGTCATGATTGTAAACATAGGTGCTGCCATGCACTGGCACAGGTGCTCTCCTCTGGAATTTAATTTAATTTAATGTACAAAAAATTCTGCTAGTTTTTCCTTACATATATTAATTTTCGGAAATAAATGCAAGCGCATTTACGGTTAATAGGGCAGTTTACACGAGGCGGATGATCCGGTAAAAAGCGAATGATACGGCTGCCGCATTAAGGGCGTCTACACGTGCTCATCTTTAGTAGCCTCATTATCTCGATTTAATTGCTCCTCCGGATCAGAATTCACTCCTCCGCATCAAGCCGTATTAGTGATGGATAGTGATGGATAGACAACTTGTCAATCATTTTGTTTACCTTTTTCAATTGTGATTGGCTTTCTACCTTGTATGTAACCAATTAGAATTAAACAAAATAAATATATTTTACTAAAACGGAGCACGTGTAATCCCGGGTTAATAAAATCTATAAAAACCATTTTGATCAACAAATGGTGCCTTGTTTGCTACTACGCCGAATTTAGCTGCTCCGCATCTCGTTTAAACGGGGGCAATATCATGAAATAATTTATTAACAAATTTAGTTAAAATCTTCTTATTGACCCACCTTGGAATGTGTTGTGTCCTAAGCAACTAAAGTGGACTTTTCCTGAAAAAGTAGTTCCGAGCATGTAATCTCTTTCCTTTCTTCTATTTTCCACGCTTTTTTCAATTTCAGCCGGAAACCACACAACAATAATGGAGTGTAATTTGCAAGTTTGCATTCTATTAATCTCTATAGTGAATTTTAACTAATAATATGTTATTGGCAAGGTAGTGTTTATTGGAGATCATCTTAACACTTTTCATTTCAAGGCCCTCAAATGGGAACCCTACAAAATATCATAAGATAACATTTGAATAGAATAATTGCGCATGAAATTCTCTAAATATTTTTTCTAAAAGTACTATATTTGAAAAATCGCCAATTCCAAAGGATTTAAGTAGATCTAGTATGAAATGGGTTAAGCGTTGCAAAAAACGTTGATCATATAATTTGCATATTAGCCTTTATTATTCTAGACCACATAATGGAATAACAGAGGCTTTTGATCTGATTATAGGGGCGCTGGTAAATCTTTATGCAAATATTAAAAGTTGTCGATAAACTTTGAATATATTAAATATAAAGCTTAACAGTTAGCATTTCTCCATTTGTCCTGATTACATCCAGAAGCTAATGGACCGATGCTTCATAAATAATTACACGTCCCATGGAAAATTCAATTATGATATCTTCATTGGTTTTATAAAGAAGTATCAAACACAGTAGGAAGGAAGCAATTGCGCTTATTACAGTATGCCCCACAAGCCAATAAATTTCACTTGTCTTACGGAATTATTTCTAGATGGCTAACTCTACCATTAATCATTTTGCAAGAAATATAAGTGCAAGGTCTATCAAAAAAAACAAGCTGTTATGATGACAATTTAGCAGACAATTTGTATCTCAATTGCTTAATGCACCAAAATATGGTATTGTTTTAATTAAAATAGTGTAATACTGAATTACTACTGGCAGAAAATGTTCAATACAATAGCCAATATAAAAACTGGATTTTATGAGTTATCAATCATGTTTATTATTATGTTATGAATAGTCACATTGCGGATAAAACGCATAAATTCCTATTGAAGTGAAACTAGTGCTAAATTCATTTCAGGGGTTATCAGAAACTAATTTTTCCCATTTTTGCATCGCTCAATTATTCGCATTTTACAACATTCATCGATCTTCATAGATAATTTCAACTCAAAATTATCTATAAAAAGAGGAACCAACCAGTTAAGAATTTCCCATTGAAGTAAAGAGAGCTATTGAACAATTTACATCAGCCTATATTGAGAATTATGCGTAATTGTATTGAGGAATCTATATTAATTTTGTACTTTACTAATGACATTTCCCATCAAATAGTTCACGTAGTGGAAGCATCTACAATAAAAGTTCAATACAAAAAGTAACTTCATTAGGGCCAAATATAGGCGTTTGATTGTGTTCCAGGTAAATTAAGAGCTCTTTAGAAATATGTCGTATGAATCTTTGATCATTCTTGATCCATTGAATATCCACCATTAATTTCATAATTTGAATACGATTTACACAAGCGTAATTTAATGTGAAAACTATGACGGCGGAGCGAATTTGGGTTAGGAGATGGATACATTTATTACCCAATATGTTAACTAACCAAGAGGATTTTTACTGTTTAAATTTTAAAATTTAGGGAGGTTTTTTGAAAAGTTTTAGGGCGGGACTAACCCCACCATCTTCCGCCGCCACTACGTGAAAACATATTTGTGCAAGTCCAATGTAAAATGTGTTCAATTTTATTTTAAGGATTTCATATGAGTAATACCAAAGAATTATTTGTTCTTTAAAGATCGCGTTATTTCTGCATTTATTGTTTTGTTTATTTACAAATGCATAGTTGCTATTTCCATAGACATTGGAATAAACTTCCAAATTTTTAACATCCACTTGTCATTATTTTGTGTAACAGCAAATGATATTAAATTCATGTATTTTCTAAAACGATTCGATTACGATGCAATTCCCATTTTAGCGATTGCAATTTCGATTTTAAAAGCTGCTAAAGTTCAAGTGAATTACAAAAATATATGTTCTATTACAGCGAACTAATCATTAAAATGATTATCTAGCAGAATTCGCTATGTTCCTTCCCCCATGCTAAACTTTCTCACTCTGGTTTGCAACAGACATGCATGTGATTGTTTTGGCTGTGAAGTTACGCAGTGAAAACTGCACCAGTCTAAATCAGGGGTCATAAAAAATTTATTGGTGTCCAATTAATTGCAATTAATTGGCATCAATTATTGATTGATCTTATTTTCTACTTACAATTAATTTATTGAACATCTCCCAGTCAATATCTATACACATCCACTTCACCAACTTATCCCACACTGCTCAAGCATAAATCCTAAACGTTTGAGTCAGACTGAACATGTTAAAAGCTCCCGTAGATTGAATCAATTCGTGCCCTGTCTCATTCGACATCATAATGAAGGAAAGGATTGAATTTAGCTTAACTGTGTAAATTTTATCTTATATTTTACAATATTTTTATGATAGTAATAAACGTTTCTCTCTCTCTCCAATTAATTGCAATTCATTGGTGTAGTTTAAGATCTTGAATTAGATTCAAGCATCTACTAAAAAAGCTACCATTCATCTCTAGTGTTGAACCGACGCATAGATTGACTCCTCTTTTGATCTTTCTCACTTCACTCGTATTGTTGTAATTTTGTTTTTTAGTTTTATCTGGAACTAATTGGCAGACACGCATGATTATTGGTTTTCCAATTAATCACAATTAATTGAATAATTGATTAAAAAACTTTTTCAGCTGCAATTAATTGCTTGTTTGTAACTTGGAGCATTTATTGATTAAACGAGAAAGGCGTTTAGCATTGATTAATCTCTCACATCGAAATTCGATTAGATTTTCAATTCATCATAAACCCTCAGTCACAGCGCGCCCTCAGTCCAAGGTCATTTCCGACCTGAAATGCTATTTTGAAGAGCTATAATATTAATGCATTAATAGTAATGGTAATAAATTATCATTAACCGTCAAAAATGCTGTTGAAATACATTATTAGTGTGTTCAGATTTGACTTGTATATTCCCTTCTACTGATAGTGAGTGTATTCTAAACCGTTGTTTGCTGATTCGTAATCTATCGTAAATCGTTGGACAGACGTCAATCACACTTGACAGATGTATTACTGATTTCATTTCTTGATTACTACGCAAATGTATCTCTTTAATTTCGGAATTGTTGTATGCATGTCTAGGCATGTTAAAATAAATAGGCTTTGGATTTTGAAAGTTACGATTTGAAAAGTTCCATAATCCTAAATGTAAATGTGAATTTTATTGCGACATGTTATTCGGAGCATTCGTCTCTCCAAATTGTTATAAATGCATCTGTTTTCGATTTGCAATTTCCCTAACTAAACAACATTTTGTGTTATTTGGGCCTACGCTAATTTTGTGTGCATGATTGCTTTTCAATTCACACTGGATGCAAAGCGCTGATTTTTAAATTTTAATAGATTGCATATGCGTTTGTTATATTTTGAATAAGGAAATAATCTGCCAATTTATTTACTGCCGTTCCTTTGCACATATATTCAAAATTTTGTATTATACTTTAGTTGTAGTGTTCGATTTTCTGAAAAAAATGAGCAATACTTAATTATGTCTGAGACATTCCCTATACTATCTTATGAACTCAGCTCATTAGGTTAAAAGAGCAATTGCTTCAAATGATTGGGTAATTGTGTAGTTGTCGCCCTAAGCTAGCGTGGTAACCTGGTTTGTAATTTTATCAATAGAATCTTTCAATTTATTAAGAAGGACATGTGATGTGATATGAAATATATTGTACTATAGTTGTATACAATATATAAATTAACTGCACTAATAATATGTTAGTATTCCTTTGTTACTATTGATATTTTGGTTGTAAGTACATAGCGGTCCAATAATCTAAAATTTAACACGATTTTTCTGAGATGTTCAAGTACTGTAATGTAATGGAATTTGATCGGTTAAAACTGTTCATGCCATTTTATAATTCTCAAAGATTCAAACCAAAATATGTTATCTTCAAAAATGGTATAGATTATCTGCTGTAAGGCTTTTTGTTCCATGTCATAACATTTCAAAGTTTTTACGTTATTGAACTTTAGGGGACTCTGTGAGAATGCCTTATTTTCAAAATGCTATTCGTTCCGAATGTCTCGCTCCAAATGTCCGAAATCAGTTGAAACTGCAAACAATCGCTTTTGTATATCGAATAACATTCGTGAATGATTTCATTTCAAAAGAGAACCTAAATTGCAAAAATGTTGAAATTGCAGTGTATGTTATTTCAAAAAGGATAGGTGGTGACGAATAATAAAATAGATATGTCCTTGAAATCTTAAATTATAGTATTCAAACAGTAGTGGCAGTTTACATTAATAAACCAATTCACCAATTCTCATTAGGTAGACAGCAGGAATATAATTGAAAATTCGCACGCGGAAACGATTTGTAATCAAATTGTGCTGCAACATTATAGCATTAAGTAAGAGCAAGCATTTAAAAAATTATTTTTAATCTTAACTCCAAAGATTTAGGTAATTAAATTTAATGTTTTGGGGTCACTAAGTTCATAAAACACGGTAATGCATATGAACTGTTTTGTTTGAGTACCTTACAATGGGAAAACGATCGGCTAAATCGCGAGAGAGCTGCAATCTGTAATATCATTGTAATGCGAGATTTCATATACTACATGTATATCCAATTTTTACTAAAATTATTATTATGATCGCATCATATGCAAAGCTTATATTTAAGAAATGTCATCCAGTTACTGTCGAAGGTCTCCTAGATTTTTATGCATACTATCTATAGCAACACTTTTATAGAAATTACAGTACATATATTTTAACAACTTTTGTTGAGACATTTATTTATGCCACTCTATACGAAAGTTGATCCTATTCTGATATAATTAGTTAACATTTATACGAAATTCTGTTTAGTGCCGATGCATACCTGTTTTTATATATATATATATATATATATATATACAGTATATATATTTACAAAGAAATTTCTCCAAGCCTATTAGTAAATTAGAAAATCTTGAGGAATGGGCAGGTCTATTAGGAACAGCGTTGGCAAAAAAGTTTATTTTTTATAAAAAAAACGTTTAGACGTTTAAAACAATGTCTTTTGCTTTTAGACATAACCAGCTCAAGGTACGAAAATTTTGCTCAAAACATATATAGTAGCACTCATTGAATTATGATAAACTTATCAACATTCAGTTACACGTAAACAAAACGCAAGTTTTGCTATTTTTTCGGTAGAAAATCGCTTATAGAAGTACGAATGTACTATTTATAAGGTTTTGAACTCATGAAAGCAACAAATAAATTTGACTGTTTCTTGATATGTGCAAAGGCATTTCAAAGTCAGAGGCCGTTGGGCTGGAGACTTCACGCAATAGACTCCTCGATGGGACAGAGCCGGAGCGCGGATTTAGAGCGAAAAAGAAAGAGGAGACTCTTCTTTTTTCAAAATTCCCAGGCTGTTTAAGGTTAATGTTAAACGTGCAATTTTATTCCCTGATTTACATAATAAGTGCTCTCGTGATCAATCTCTCCCAATTGTTTTGAAATTGAATAATTTCGTTATTTTAAATATTGAGATTCTTATAAAACAAGCATTAGATCAGAACGACCATCAAATTTGAATGAATAACAGATTAAAATCTTATCGAACATGGTGTTGATAAAATACCGATATTCCATATGGTACCAAAATTTGATTTTTTGTGACATAAACATAATTTGCTGCCTATTCAAACAATGAGATTTATCGTACTACATTAAATGGGTAGTATTTGGTATTTATTTAACTGTTCCTAATTTCTGTTATGCATTGTATATTATGCTAACTAAAAAATCGAAATTTTTAATAAGAAGCACAAAATATGGAAAGTTTTTGGAGTGTTCTTTACAAATAAAACCATGAGAGACAACACATTTCATAGAACATTTTTTGAAATCCTCAGTTAATTTCAACCACAATCCAATTTTTTGTGTAATATCGGAATTCGGAAGCAAGGCTACAGTTTGCAGACGCTGTATGAGTTGATTAAAATATACATTCTCAATTTCGAAAAAATACAAATAACAGTGATGTAATTTTCTACCATAGATGTTATCAACAAATGGAATTATATATTAATTTTCAGTTGCAGATCTATCATTGTTCTCACTTTTTTCAAGGCATAAGTCAATTTGATTAGCAACACGTAATATTTAAATAAAAAAGGGCTTAAGGTCGGCACTAGATGTGTTTAAGAGGTTTGGGACAATTTTGTCCTCAGTGAAACGCAATAGTGTTCTATTCCATGTATATTAGGGTGTTTCATAATTGCACTACTTTAAAATTTTATTAGGGCTCGGCATTAGTTTCTGATAGAGTTCTGGCCGCTGATTAGGAATCTGACATTGTTTTTATTATGACGTCATTTTGAGGTGCACCACACGACGCAGAATATATGATTTCCTATACGCGTTATATAAACAGTAATGTTGTATTTGCAACAGAAAAAATTATTCGGAAAAAACAATTTTGCTTCGTTTCCTGTGTAAACAAATGGGTTTCATCTTCTGTTCCATGTAGAAATCGTTTTGTGACGTCCTATTTAATCCATGTTGCAATTTACAATCAGTATAATGAACCAATTGTTTTACAATAACAAAGCTCCCATAAGCAGTAATTTCAAGTGTTAAATACCGGTACAAACATTTGAGAAACTCCCTCAGAGTTAAGATTAAGCAGAGTATGATGTACGTGGTTTAGGGCAAAATCACGTCTTGAAGCTTCGGAAAAAAGCTAGTTACCTGTATTGAACTCTTAAAGTGTTTAAAATAATCAAAAGAATGATTGAGAACTTCATACTTGCAAGAAAAAGAGCCAAAAATTAAATTGTTCATCCGTTGAGGAAAATTGGCTTGACACCCTTTTTGATATCTGTAAATGTCAGTGTGGCATCTGCAAGATCTACAAAATTTACAAAGATAAGTTTCTGTGCTCATGCGAGTTTGATAGCAAGATTCCATTTGCTGTAATTAAATTTCTATTGGATCAAAAGTCTACAAGACAAATGATTTTAACGTCTTTCAAAGATGCAAGTTTCAACAAACGTAACTTGTAGGCAGCTATGAAGCTCAAACAACGCAACACTGCGGAAAGTGATTTTGTCAGTCCTAAATCCGGTAAATTAAGCGTACATGATGATTCCAATTGTGGCATTCTTCCGAGTAAGCTTTGACCACGCACATCTAACTTGAGGATTGTGAGCAAGATGTTGTGGAATTCGAAGACATTCTCAAACCTGCTGCCTTTGAGGATCCAGAACTTGTCGACCCTGATTATCAACCTCCATTTAAATACACTAAATGTAGATAGGCTTACAAGAAAATGCGGTTATTTTCCATTAGCACTACTGACTGTGTGAAACTAGATGAAACTAGAGGTCGGAATTAGCGAATGGGCGTTACTTTCCGTCATTTTGGGGTTTTGAGCTAAGCCCCCTACCTCTCCCATGCCCCCACCCCGCCAATGACTATCAACAAGCCAAACAGGATGATAAGATTTAATTTTATCAAGAATCGAACTTTCTGTGCTACAGCATTACATTAAAACAACCTAATTTAGATCGGAGTAGGTTTTTGCTTGTTTATTACGTCATCACTAACGAAGTGCCATAATCATTTTTTCCTAATTCTTTTTCTGTTGCAAATACGACATTAATATCAACATAACACTTATCGGAAATCGTATATTCTGCGTCGTTTCGGGCAAATTCCGAGATTACATGACGTGTAGTTTCCGACATATCGCAAAAAATAAAAACCCGCGCGAAAAATCGTGTGGTGCAACCTCAAAATGACGTCATAATAAAAAAATAATGTCAGATTCGTAATCAGCAGCCGTCATAAAATTTTAAAGTGGTGAATTATGAAACACTCTAATGTATATGACATATTTTAGAAAACAATTTTAAACAAAACGATCTTATCTTTATACAAATAAAGTCATGAATTTTCATCTTGCTAGCTTGTCAAAATTTCAAGAAAGGACATTTTTGTCCACTTGAACAAATGTGGGTTAACCGAGTTTAACCCGACCGGATCTAGCACTAGATAATATAATTAAAATCAGGAAAATTCATAGTTGCTTTCCTATGTAGGACATCCCTTTTCACGAATTACATAGGGAGATGTATCCCCTGCAATTTGCACTCATTTTTTAGAATCAAAGCTGTACAATTTAAGAAGAGGCCCATTTGCTGGAAACTGCAAACGAGTTTGCAACAATTGAATTTCCAATGTAATGTGCATATTTTAATAAGCAGTTAAATCTAAGAACTGTTAAGTCCAACTTTTCTATGAAATTGTCGGTATGTAATAGTTCCTTGCATTGGTAAAATAGTTTTGTAACAATAATAAATAGCGCTTTCACTGAACTCTTCCTTAAATATTCCAGTGCACACTGCTCATGTAAACCTAATCTCGGGATTTGAATTTATTAGTGCTGGTTTTATCAATTCAGTTTAAGAAAACAAATCTGCAATTCAGAATAAATTACAAGTTCGTTACAACTGTTATTTTCTGCTCGATTGACGTCTCCAGGAATCGTTTGGTGACAGTGACTTGATTTATAATCCAGAATAATTTAATCTTATTCTGAGTGTAATTCAGGCAAATCTCACATGTTTAAAGATTGTAGGTTGATTATATACTGAAGTAATGGTGTGGGGAACATCATACACTTTCTTTTTATAAGAATCAAAAATATTCATTTAGAGACTTATGAAAGTTTAATATAATGAGATGTTAGTAAAATATATTCAGTACTTGCTTAAAAATATATTTTTTTCATAATTCCTGCCTCTAAGTTTTGTGTGCATGAAACTTTTGACTTTTCAAATAATGACGTCTCCGATTGGCTTTTAGGGCACTCTTATACTGTTTGACCTGAAAAATTTAAGAACCCCCTTTATATAAGTAGTGGAGATAATATATAATTTTTCATAGATAGAATGCTTTCGATTACATAAATGAAATTGAGAAATGATGTACCTTTACATATTTTGAAAAATTATATATATATATATATATATATATATATATATATATAACTTTTTGACAGTTTATTGTTTACGATTTTTATATGTTTTCGGAATTGTCATTTATTTCCAAGTAATGTATCTCCAATTTGATAGTATGACGATTAGGCGACAGGTCATCTGTAATTATTTTAACAGCCTTTAACCATACGTCTAATTTAATTTATAGTTCTTTATAGTTCTAGAATAATGATTTAGCACTTAACTATAGGGCCGAAAGATAAATATGTAGGCAGTACATACAGACGGTTTTTCAACTTAAATATTAGTGTTAAATATAATTGATTTTTCGTAAGTCTTGGTTCCACTTAACGACTTTTGAGAAGGGCTTCACAGTTCGCCATTGCAAAATTCTCATTGAGACAAAAATCTCATGATCGGGTTTTATGAAGCATCTCATTCAGCACCAACGCAATGCGAAGCTAAGTAGGAACACGGCGGAAATTCTAGCGGGTATATAGCAACAATTACAATGCTAAAATGTAACATCACATTGAACTTAAATGTACTTGTACAGCTAATGCCTGATAAAATTTGCACAGAATTTCTGAGATAATTAGTTTTGCAATTTAATTTTGTGGGTCTGGTCGGGTTAGAGTTATTTGAGGACTAACTCAGAATTGCTCACATTTAAGATAAGTATTCATTTTACAATTTAATTATAGTTTATTTGGAAATGGGATTTGGTCTCAAAGAAAATCGGTTTTCATTGAACCGCTTAGTTTAGACCTAAAATATCACCAATTTTCAACATTGAGAACAGTGCATTAAATTATAAAGCTTAACGGCATAGCTTGTTCGTTTAGAAATATTAAAAGATTTGTGAATGTATTTGTTCTTCACTGTTAAACAGTTGTAAATCGTGTCAACTGTAATTACTAGCGTCGACAGTCTGCATTCTGAGCTTAGGTTAGTATTTTAATAAGTTTAATATATCAAAATTGTGATTGCTTTTATAATTTGCCTGACAGCATTCACCGTACCAATAGATGAAATATTCAATTCACTCTTTTTTAGAATGCGCTAGCTGTCATGGGATTTTCCCCCAGCTCTTGTCGTTTTGAAAACGCGGCTTTGCTGTGAGGACAGTTATATGACGTTACTCCGTTAATTGATAAAAATGCTTACTTCTTAGGGAAGGTTTTATTCCCCATTTTCTGGCAAACTAATTCCTCTTTCCCTACTCTATTCACTGGAAGTGAATCGATTCTCATAATTTCCAGTATTTTTTTGTTGACTCGTTGTCTTCATTTCGATTTCTCAGTTCAATTTTTCAATTATTTGCTTCAATGTCACTGTAACATTTATTTTGCACAACATATATATATATATATAT
>CABFPE010000024.1:1104338-1153191 GCA_900660155.1 Hofstenia miamia
ATATATATATATATATATATATTATTGTCAAACATGCATCCACAAATATCATACCATAAACTTTATTACATTTTCAAGTGAGTCATTGTAAAGGACTTAGACTCACCTGAAAATTCGAGTGTAATTAATTTCGAACATTCCAAGATATAAAAAATAATCAATTCATACGAATTGTAACGATTCAATTTGCTATAAATTTATTGCAAAGATTTTATCGCTTTGACCTACTAACCTGGAAATGTGAATAAAATTTAGAACGAAATTTTAAAAATCGACAGATATTTATACTATCCATAAGTTATCGTCGGATTATTTGAAATTCGTGAGTATATCTATCAAGCTGTAGTTATCATAATAGTAATGGGAAATTCAAAGCACTGAAGGCTTGTTAACTCAGATGATAATATGTGCTATTGTTAGCAAATACAAAGCAATTGAAACGAAAAACGTCGTATTTATATATATATATATATATATGATGGACTTTGGGTTAAGAATAACATAATACAATGATTATATAAATACATGGAGAGAAGCATCAACTGATAAAATAGTTAAATATAAAACATAAAACATTACAATTTCAAAAGAGTTTAATTGCCAACACACATGTCTTACAATTGAAGGGCAGCTGGATGAAAAGANAAAATTGTGCTGAATGCAACAAAGGATTCTTTGAAATAACGTCATTATAACGGCAATACAAAAAAATTATTTTAGTAAAAAATTTGTTATAAGAAAGTGACATTTGAGGATTTTATTAAACATTTTATAGGAAACCCATGATTTGTTAAGCCTATGAGCTGTTTATATAAATATTACTACTTTATAAAGAGCTGATATGTATATAAAATTTTTTGGTCCTCTGATCCCATGAGTACCATTGCATAACCTCTATTTTAAAAAAATTGGCACCATAAATTATGAGCAATATTTTCAAATCGGTGCTCCAGTTTCTTCTAATAGTATAAAATACTCTGGCTGGACACGCTTACGCATGTATTGGAAGATTTCTTAGGGCCACAGCTCTACACCAAAGCAGCATTTTTAAATAAAGATTTGTGAACCCATTAAGTTCTTCAACATTTTACTCGGAAAAATTATTTATCCCTCATCACAATCCTGATAGACTAGCACAAACGTTTGACGCCTGCCTACCAAATTCATTTCGAAAATTCTATAAAGTGGAATCCGTTTAGAGATTTACATGGGTCGGGTTTGGGCCAAAGAAATGGAAAAGATGGTCCAAAATTCCAAAAAATCACTATTCCGTAACAGGGCACGCAAATAAATTGAGTTTTATAGAAGTTCTAATTATAAAGTTGAAGAAAAAATTTACATTTTGGAAATATTACTTTAGCATCGTATGCTTTTTGTAGATTTAAATTTAGAGTCTTCAATTTCCGTGTTTAGATTTTATTAGAAGTATATATTATACCCAGGGCTGTACTCCTAAGTAATTAATAAAGGGCTCTTATCTTGAGTTTTGTATTTTTATGATATATTTTCCCCATAGTTTATATTCTCAACAAAAAATCCAAACTCGAATACTAATATAAATGCAACAAGGGGGCTGCCTTTCTAATTTAATTTAACAAGGTGGGCTCTGAGCCCCCCTGAGCATCCCCTCCAATACACCCCTGATTATACCACATTTTGATCTGGCAAACCGAAAATTTAAAAAATTTTCTGACAAATATAATAAAAATGGGCCCTGCACCTGTTGGTATTAAATTAAATGGGCCGGGCCTAAAGCTTTGTATTCCGGTCCAGGATCTGGCCTAAATTTTCACCCCTTATTCATCTCTGAACCTGTTTTTAAAAACAAAGATTCAAGTGACGTTCAAGAATAAATCTCCATGAACGATTTCCAATATAATTAATAACATACTAAACTATAAGCTTTGTAATTTATGGAGAAGATAGAATCATGTGAGAAATTGCCGAAGCGTGGAGTTAAGAGTTTGTTTATTTTATTGTCCAATAAATCTAATTATTGGATAAAAGTTCTGAAATGAAATCTGTATGCAATATCTACTCGATATCGCTCTAGTAAGTGCGTGGTTGTTTTGATTAAAGTGGAATGCATAAAAATTAATTTCAAGTAAGGAAGTTTAAATATAAAATTAATCTATCTACTTAGAGATTGCACTCCCAGACAGCCACGCTTATCTATTCAATCACGGTTTTTTATTCTGTCAAACGACTATTTAGACAGAAACTATACTCGCTGCAATTGACATCTTTGTCTTAAAACATAAAATTTATGTGAAAGATTTCGAGAGAGTACTGGAAATTTTACCTGTCATGCTCCCATTGTCTATGCAGAATCTTGCAATTGGCATATTAATTGTGGTTTTGTGTATATAAATTACATCTGGACTTGAATATATTAGACTTGTGATAGTGTACAATAAACTAAGTTATTAACTCATTTCTCTAAAGAGATTTTGTCAAAGATACTGCTCTAAATATTTTCGTTTAAACTAACAATGGGACATTCCACAAATCCACTACCTGGATGCTAACAACTTGCGGACATTAAATTCTGAAAATAAACAATAGAATTTAATTAAAATTTATATTAAGTAATTGGAAATAATTTATTTTTGCCTGAATGCAGATTTGTGTGAGAAGCAGAATCGATCTGTAGTGTTTCAAGTGATTTTTAAAAGATAGACAAGCCATCGCCACCCAGAACTATAACCTCCTTGATGAAGGTAACCAGAACAGTAAAAACCAATTTACTCAAACAATGGGAATTTCCATTTTTTAGTTGTTTTATAGAATTTTCAGTAGCGTCATGAGCAATATATATGAAGCAAGGATAAAATTATTCTGGAATGCTTTCACCCAAATAGAATTCATCGATTTCATTTGGAACAAAGGAAATTGACAGGTTTAACAAAGAAAGTCTAAATGAGCATTAAGTGAATGGTATATCTCCCAACAGATGATAGTATTATGCAATTGTACAACTATAGTTGAATTATTTATTTATTCTGTACACATTATTACATGTATTATGTATAATGCGAGATTCGAAGTTATTTACTGCAGCGGAACTATTGTTTCCAATACTCTACTGTTTCTCACCTTAGATGTGCGAATTTCATTAAATGATTTAAATGGGGGATGTGATATTTGTGCAGGGTAGTTATTAACCTTTTAAAAATCCTGTGAAAAATGTGTAGAACCCTTGTTTGAGGCATAACGGCCGGAGATGGACGTAGGCCGAAAATTTATATAGGGACATTGAAATTAATGAAAATTCGGTCTATTGTAGGTCTTTTCTTTGATACCTATGCTAAAAACTTGTAGTACAATGTACACTCTGAAATTGAAAATCCTCAATTGAGTTTTAGAAGAGGGTATGATACTAATGTAAAGCTTCAAAATTTCAATTACATTTCTCAAACATTGTTTATTGCTTATGTAGCATTTACTACATTTGGGTTACTTCTGTACATTCAGTTTTTCTTAAGTACTAGCCCATCTTGTCGATACTCGGAGCAAGCCCGGCCCGGTCACCCCCTGTCCATGCCCATATCTGGGCCATACTTTCAAAGATTAAAAAAGAAATCACCATTTTTAATAAGCATTGAAATGTAAATATACCGCAAAACCTGTATTTGAAGGCCATGGCGTGTTATTTTTCAACCTCCTTGCTAGGGTGGCCTTCTATTACAGGAGGCCTTCAATTACAGGGTTGCCTTCTATTTTTCAACCATCAATTTTTGGTATTTTTAGGTCTATAAAAAATTTAATTTCATAACTACTTCAAATGTTTCAAATCAGTTGAAACCCCGTTGAGTTGTGGGCGCGTCTGTGTGGGTACGTACGTATGTACCCGCGCGTATCTCCATCCTTGAAAGAGAAAAGTGGATAGCTGTCTCAGACACAAACCTGAGTGGTCTATTTTCAACCTCCTCGCTAGGGTGGCCTTCAATTACAAGTGGCCTTCAATTACAGGGTGGCCTTTTATTTTTCAACCTCCTCGCTAGGGTGGCCTTCTATTACAGGTGGCTTTCAATTACAGGTGGTCTTCAATTACAGGTTTTGCGATATATATATATAATGTCGAGGGATTTTTAAAATCATTAAAATGGAGAATTTTTGAATATTTTATTATGGTATCGATCAAAACCAAATATTCATTTTGTTAAATTTGTAATTTATTGCTGCAACTTTATTTGGTCTTGCTAATTAGGTAAATAGAGATAAATGAAATGTCTGCCGTTTTTCATAATAAAAATAATAAATTATGCATTTTTATTTACATATACATACATATGCATACATAGCTTTAGCTTGCTCTACAGCATTTCGAGTGATACACTTCAAATAAACTTTTTAGTAACAAAAAAAGTGCAATGGACGTAACAAAAAAGTTTATACTTAATTTTTTTACTTGATTACGCCATTGAATATTTACCTAAATTTATAAATAATTCAAAGAATCCACGAAGTCCTTAACTGAAGTTTTTTATATCAAATTGGATTTCAATTATGATTTTTTTTCTGTGTGTTTAAACTGGCGATTCTTGATCAAAAAATCAAGAGTGAAATATAAAATACAGTAAAGATTTTTTGACTGATGACAAATTACCATGTGACATAAAAACGATAGTGATACTGACTTGCCAGCGCTTGTGAAGAGTAAAAACAGAAAATTAAATTTGTAACCAACTGATTTGAATTGATTTAAAATATTTTAACTTCAATAATTGGAGTTTTCCGAGTCAGGTAGCTACTTCAGGAAAGCAATTAAGTTCAAGTAGTGATAAGACTTGAGTTTAGATATCGTTCGCACTATCTATAGCAGCAATTAGGTCGATTTGCCAAAAAAATTGATTGGATGGCTTACACCAGTGACTTTTATTAGAAGATGAAAAGCAGAGGGGGCGTACATAGTCCTACTATAATCACGATTAGACGATTTTCAATAAAATAAACTAAATTGCGGCCATAAAGCAAGTTGCGACAAGTTGCTTTAACTCATAAAAGCAAATATTTATATATTTTGGGCAACTTTATTGTTATTGAAAAAATTTTCTTTCATTGATGTTACAAAACTTACATGAAAATAAAATGCAATAATTTTCTAAAATTTAAATCACTGATATTACATTTACTTGAATTAGATACACAGAATCAAGTCCGGGGAATGTCATTATCATACCCCTTTGAATTGACAATTGACCTATGCTGATCTATTTCAACATTATTTTTTGGCTGTAGCACTAAGTCTAATTTGACCACAATCTTTTTCTGACTGAGCGTAAGTTGCTTGGTTGGCATACATCTTCAATGCAAAGCTACACAAAGTTGGATAGGTGCTTTTATTGAGATTTCAAAAATGTATATTTACAAGCTTGTTACAATTCATTTTATTCCGCCCGTTTTTGTCCGTAACTTCCTCGATCTTGGGCTAGGCCTTGCTCGTGTCCATCTCTGCTATACCGTCTTTAGGATTCTGAAGTTAAGACTGGGAACGCGAGTATAGGTAAAAATGACAATTAAATATATTTTTCTTGCTTCATTATTTATTCAGCAAAAACACTAGCAGGTACATGTACTTCCAGTCATTTTGATAATCTCATTGAATTTGTTATTTTTAGAAACTTTGTTTCTATTCTATAGTTTTCGCATTTGAAACATCAGATGTAAATATATTCTCAAAGATTAATGGGTATCAAATGTTAAAATGGCTTAGAGGTATTTTCGTTAAACTAACAATGCTTGTTTAAGTCGTCATGTGTTACGGATCTAAAACAAAATGAAGTGCGTAAATCTCAAAATTTATGGTAGTTTGCTGATAAATTATATTAATATGTGATATTCCTTTAAATGCGGCATCCAATCATTTATAGAAAACATAAACACCTCGTAAATTTGTAATTTGGCTATTTCTATTGTGTAACACAGCGAATTCAATAAAGCTCTGTTTCCACGATGCTAAAAAATTGATTTCACTCAAGATTCGAAAGGATTTTCAAATGGTCTATTTAATTATTTATATGTTACATAAAGCAATAGAACCAATTTATTAAGCTAGAAGAGTCGTTTGGCTCCTTGATGATAATTTAAAAGAAGTCTCTTCATTCTTAATGAGTCAGCAATCTAAAAGTGACACATGAACACTTGAAATTCAATTTGAACATCAACATAACTAGAAGTGCAAATGCAAGCAATTTTTAACGAAACAACTAAACTATATACGAAGGCTTATTGTTCTTAGTAACCAGGACAATTCCTGAGTTTGACTGTGCACTGCCTCATTCTTCCAAGACAATGTAAGATGACCCAGGTATTGCAAACCTTCCTCTAATATTTTGAACACTATATCAACACAAAATCCTTTTCAGTAGAGAATGGCAGTAAAATAGCATAAAAGTAGTTTTATAGAGTACTTGAAATAAATGGATTCCACTACTAACTACACAGTTTAATACTTCTGCAGATATATACATGAAGCTCAATGAATTATTTGTTATGCACTGCCTTGATCAAGGTCGAACGCAGGATTTTCTGACAGGGGAGTTTCCTACTCCTAATCAAATTTTGAAAATATTGAAGAAATAGGCCCTAAAATGCATTTCACGACCTTATATTTGAAATATTTTTCCATTTTTTTACGAAAATTTTTTTGATCTAGCCGGTCAAAATCACTTTTGAAAACCTGACGGGGGATATTCCACCATGTCCTCTCCTTGCGTACGCTACTGGCCTTAATACTCAACTACATTGGTGTCATTGTTACTCAGCGCTCTTTCTTAACATTTGGGGAACGTGTGGGTGGCAAACAACAAAGCCTTCTTAGTAACACCATGGTATGAAACTCTTAAATATATGTGACACACAACCATGTGTGAGCAGTCATTCAGTGTATAGAGTGCTTCTTCAAATGTATGAGTTTATAACTAGGCAATTCATTATCATATTTCTTGTTCTTACCAAAAATCCCACAGGATCATCATGTTCTAAAAGATTTTGTCATACTTAAACCTCGTATTCTTATAGACAGATTTTTCAATGGTTAGAGTAAAATGTGCAGCTTTTTTAGTGTTAATACAATTATTTTAGCATCCACCGTCGCATAAATACCTAAAATGTATTTTGAGAATTTAACTTTTCAAATCAAAGCATTGCAGAGGGAACTACACTTGTGATAAAAATATTTTACTTTACACATCAAACGAAGTTTAAATAAAGCACTAAACACTTGGTGGTATCCGGAATGTCACTAGGCACTCGGCCAGGCGGCATTTGAAGTGGTTCTCTTACCTTTCATGTGTCGTGTTTCTTTCATTAATATTATTTTTCAATGACTTCTATTATTCCTCTCAACAATTGCATTGTGGCATTACATTTGTTGAATCAGAAAAAGTGAAAAGACTTCGAACTTTTCAAACCTAAAAGACTTCTTAAATAAACACATCACTCCATCGCAGTTTAATAAACCATTTTCATAGCAGGAACAGTCAAGATTGTATTCATCACCCAGGGTTGCCACGTATCTGGATCAAAAAATGAATTTTATGGATGTTCATGGAACATTGTGGTCCAAAAATACAGGTTAACAGATAAAACTATTCATTTTATGGTAAAATTTAAGAGTCAAATAGCTTAAAATGAAATATAAAAATAAACTCACAATCATATTGTTGTACAAATCTGATAATATTATGCGTCTGCACCAAACATTACATCGTGAGCTCTAATTGCATGCTTGGTATAATAATCGAAATAGTAGTTCTTGCCTAAAACATCGCACGCATTGAAAAGCTAGAGTAATTTTCTGCCTCTCTCCATTAAGGTTTTCAAAACAACTCAAGAAATGCACGCATGTTCTTAAATTTATCCTCGTGGGAATTTTTCATGGTGGATATGGATTCTTTATAAGTAATTACATGGAAATTTTTGTGGATTGCGTTCTATATGGATCGGAAAGTATCCGATCCAAGGCCAGCCTGTCATCATTCTAATTCTCTCAGCCTACTCTACCTCATGCAAAAATATAAAACTAGTTAAATAATTGTTAGCTTTCCTAGCATTTCAGTGGAATTACGCGAAGACTTTTTAATTGATATTTTTAAAATATTTTTAAAAATCTTAGCTTTTCTCAGGTACATATCAAAGGGAAAATCCAATTTCATATCTTTGTGGACAAGAAAAATTCAGGTCCGATCCATTTATCAGAGTTCATGATGGAAGAGGGTTAATTAACTTAGCACCTTAAAAAATCAAGATCTCATTTATTTTATTATAATTTTTGATTTTGCATTTATTGCAAATAGTGAAAAGAACCTATGGTAATCTGTGGGATTTGCTCGGGCCATGAACATATTTTTAGATCCCATGGGATCAACAATTTTCAATGGTCTCTTAAGGGTATAGCATATTTACTACCTGTGTTGCACGGTATACAAATTTATAAAGAAATTCACAAAACATGGAATGCTGCCCTTTTTTGAACACCCATTAGTAGAGGTTTTAAACTTTTTAAGTTTTCGATATCAAGTACAGATTTAATTATATTTAATTAAAACTCATTAGTAATTTTTGTTTGTACAATTAACGAATTATTTTTGCGTGTATATTGTTCCAACTTCAAATACGTATTATCTGAATAATTTCGATAATTTCTTGAGCGCAACCCATGTCCAAATAACTTGCCGAGATAAGAATCCAGTCTGCTTGTTGAATATTGATATTTTCCGACAAATGGGCGATTATTAGTCGCTGGTCACAGACACCGAGCTCGACACAAGACAATAATAAAGTTCGAAGCGGAGGTATCAAACAAATTTTAGTTATTGACAAACATCAAATTATCATCAATTACCAATTCATTTATTTTGGCAGACATAATGGAGAGTGACTGAAACTGAAATAAATAAAAACACTAAGTTTGCAGTAATGGATGAATAAAAGGTTTAAAAATTGCATGGGTATTTGAACGATTGCTTAGAAAAATAGTTAGGGTTTTTATTATAAGAGACTAGGTGAAGGGGCTAGTTCTAAAAGTTTCTTAATTTTGGTAAAAATTTTGGTGTTTTTAGTTCCAAAAGTTTCATCCAATGAGTGATATAGTTCTAAATATTTCTTAATTTCTTAATTTTACACACAACACAAAAACTTAACAAATATTAACTATACAGTAGTCATATGTATGAACACAACACAAAATCTCAAAAAATATCAACTAAATATACAGTAGTCATATGTAAATTTTTTTTCTCGGCAATGCAATGACTTCTTTTAGATAAACGATGATGGCTTACAGCTTTTGCCAAGAAAAAGAAATGTAAATATGTATGAAAAAAGTTTCTTATTTGAAAAATAGTCATATAATGTAGTTCCAAAAGTTTTCGAGATTCTACCTGTAGGTTTCTTCCATGGACCTCTGTAAACAGAGACAATCGATATTTGGACACATCTGCTTCGTTTGGCCAATGATTGGCCCCTCTATCCTCTTTACAATACGCAACACAAGGACTTTACTACGGCACAGAAGGTCACAGCAGCTCTTATTCGTACTCCCTGGGCTCAAAATCTTGTACCTTGCTCAAGAAAAGTTTGGTATACAGACGCCTCTCTACGGTTTTTGGGAATCGTTAAACCAGATGGATCTGCTTTTAGTTATCTTTCACATCAGTTTACTACAATCTTCCGTAAAGAATTACACGCATTACTCATAGCTCTGGATATGGCCCATCCTCGCGACACTATTTTGACAGATTCGTGGCCGCTAGCTCGTGCCCTAGTTTCAGGAAAACTCAAGGGAGGAAGATACCTAGAGAATGTGCTAGCAACAATTACTGTTTTTCCTAAAGATATTCTTGTTAGATGGATAGCCTCCGCAGACAATCCCGCCGACGTACCATCCAGAACTCCCTCAAACGCTCTACCTCCACTTATATTTCCGCCTTAGACTTAGTGTGTATTTTTTATTTCAAATTTCTCGCAATTTTTATTTACGTCATATGCTTCGCTGTTTTATTTTGTTCTACTATAAATAGTGCCATTTTTAGTGTAAAAATAATTCGAATTTTGTAATTGGTTTCTTCTATAAAAAAACCTGTACACGAGTACGCAGGTCTATAGTTGCAAACTTATTAAGAAATAGGCCTTTTATCTATATACCAAGAAGGATGTTACTCAAGCGTACACCAAAGCAAGCATTCAAGATTTATGCAGTCAATTTTAGTTATATTGCATTGCAAAAATCATGAAAGTCGCTGAAATATTTCATAACACAGCCTATAAGTTAAACGCAAACAACATACATGTATAAATGCTTTAGATAGACAGAAGTATGAACTTCAAAATGAAAAAAACTAGATTTATTCTCTAATTGCAATATTCTTGGAAAAATTTCGCATAAACACAAAAGGCGCAAAAAGCGGTGTTGATTACGGCAACATCTCTAATTAACGAAGCACTTAGTATCAGTGCTGATTAGCTGTTACATTTAGTCAGGAATTGGGTTGCGTAATTAATTATTCACTCGCACTTTAATCAGCTCTTTGATAAATTTAATTGATAGAGAATTAAGCGTTGGAACATGATATTATTATACATAAAAAGTAGCATTTAACAGTTTCAACTCAAAAGTTTTGCCTGTACTTTATCTATGCTTTATCTATATTTGGGCGTTATTGTACTTTAGGGGACCCAGTTTGAGTGACGTCATAAAATGGGTATAAAACTTTAACCCTAACCCCAATCCCTACCCAAAAACTTAAAAATTTTGCAAAAAATTAATCAACAAGATGAAATGCAATATAATTGCATTGGTTGGGGAGTAGGGTTAGGGTTAAGGTTAGAGTTTAATACCCATTTTATGACGTCACTCAAACTGGGTCCCCTAAATAACAATAACGCCAATATTTGTTTATGATTTAGATAAAATTGGTGATATTCTGCATAGCTTGAAAAAATTGACTTATTGCTGAAAGAGGTGGTCGAATGCAGAGATGACAATGCCATCACCACTCTACCCCAAGGAATTGAAAAATGATGTTTTGGGATGAAAAACATACTCAACTAATCTACGTATCTTTGCACCTCAAACAAAGAAGTTGACTTCATAGGGATTGTTTGCCTGCCTATGATAAGAATAGCTTAAAAACCGATATTACTTTTAGATTTCACAAAGGTTACTGTTTATAAATGAATTATTGCGTTCTGCAGTTGCATTAATAAGGAACCTCTATTACGACTAACAACAGAATATTAAATTGGTTTATCATTAGGTCAAAGATCTATTAAAATGTCTGACACTGAGATGGAGCTGGCTACCGGCCAGGCCGGTCAGCGCCGGTAATTTACCGGACTGCAGCCAATTGGAAATTTCAAGAAAATCCTGTAAAATTACTGGTCGTTTACCGAACAAAATTAATAAAACATTTCTTTTTTTATTTGAAAAAGTTGGGACTACTTTGCTTAGTTTGGGAGAAAATCTATGAAAATCTAAAGGTTCAGAAAATTTTATTGTTTCAGTAGTCTAATGCATTGCAATTAGAATATTACTTAAATTAATCTTTTTGTGGAATCGCTCATTAATTTTTACTATAAACTGAGTTGTTTTGTTTTTGATTATATAATTTTGCTTCCGTTTTTTATGAAACTAACTAGTAATAATATTTACAGAAGTTACTTACAATAAAGAAAATTCATCTGCGGAATTTACACTTGAACATTTAAGAAACTGCATAAAAATCAAGAAGTTTGAACGCGTGTATTTTTCAAATATTGGAAGAGACACTCATTTAAACGATTTTATTTTGCAAACACATTCAAACGCAGTTGAGACACATCTTACTAGAAGAGTGATTATGTTTGGCTTTAGCGGAAAAATTTTTATTATTAGTTTTATGTATTTTAACGATCACAGAAAATATAATAACTAAGCGCACTGAAACGTTCACAATTGAAATTAATTAAAAAACGAAAAACTGATTAAAGTTATGCAAAGAATTGATATATAGAAAATATCAAAATTGTGGTTTGGTAGAAATATGGTTACAATAATTTGAAAATTGCTGTATGCAATATCAAATTTTTCAATCACAATGTGTAATTTTCAGCATTAAAACAGATTATATATATATATATATATATATATATATATATATACAATATACTTTTACAGATTAACTATACAATGCAAGTATAAGCTACCGGCCAAAACCCGCTGAAAACCTCCCGGCTGCTAAATACCAGACCCGGCTTGTTCCAACTCTGGTCTGACACTAAGATTAGTTACTAACAAACACTAAATAGTTATAAATGCAATGTTTCACCTAGATTCGAACCTATGGGGTTGCGATATATATATATATATATATATATATGTATGTACATATCGGGAATATGTATAATGGGCATTGTGTTGACTATTCCTGAAAAACAAACAAACATGTCGCATCGGCTATTTAAACGTATGCCTAATTGAGTACCATTGAGATGTTGTTTTACATGGCTTATGTACCGACCAGGGGAGGTTTTTGTCAAGAAATCTGGGGAATTTGTAAATTTAGATGGGGAGTCATTCCCACCCTAAAGGCATTTGGTGAAACACTATATAAATGAGCTTCAGATAGTGTATTCTTCTGCAGTGGACGAACTACGAACAGAAATCCAATTTACGATTCTGCAAATTCTGGCCTTACCAGCTACATCAGCATTAGTTGAGATTTTTTATTGAAGCAGGAATAATCTTAGTGTCAATTAGATTAAAAACAATCAGCAGACTACTGGAAATTTTTTGTTTTGTGATAACAATGATGCTTATTGATAATCTTGGAAAAATTGTTCAAATACTTGATTCTACGTGGTCTTTGTCAATACCCTGAGCTTCAAATTAAATTAAGAATTATTAGATGCTACTCACTACTTTGAAAATGTACTTGGTTATTGAAGAAAAGGAAATTTTGTTCTAAAGGAATATCAATTGTAAAATTATTTGGAAATTATTTTCAATTAAATTTGCATTGTTCACGAGATTCTAATAGCTAACCTCCATGAACTAAGTGGAGAACAATATGAAAATGGCAGATCGATTTAATGAAATGTCCCAAAAGCTACTATTAAGTTATTTATTAGTTCAGTTTCCCCAAGTGCTTAATAACAAATATGTGGTAATTAAGGGGCGTATTCATCTACCTACATAATTGATACTTATTAAATTCAATACACAATGGTAAATTTGCCATTGTGCGTTCTTATTCAGATAATGTAATAATTTTTAATATGAGTTATGGGCTATAATAGTATACAAACTAAAACCTCATGTTATCTTCCGTAAAATTAAGATCAAATTCAATGCAAACACCCTCTACCAATTAAATTTGAATCTTAGCACCAAGGCCCATTTTTGTATGATGATTTTAAATCTCGTTGTTTTTTATTAGAGGTTTAATAACGATCCATTTTCTTGAGACTAGTCAAACAAAAAAATGATGGGGAAATTGCAGGTTTTGACATTTTTGCAAAAACATGCTGCAGATATTTGTCAAATATAACTTGAAAATAACAATATTGATACTAACACATCTTGATCCACTTTCTGGAGGATATTAGCCCGTAATTACATTCTTAATTCATTTTACACGAATAAATTTCTGCATTGAAACTAAAATTTAGAAATCCCGATACCGAAAAATGTCAACTATATATTACTACATGTGCATCATTCCTAGAAAAAATTGATGGAAGAAATTGGAATTTGTAAGGGCAGAATATTATAGTATTCTAGCCTATGGCTTTAGTGCATCGCTTGTATTTTTTAGCAATTACTGTAGGATACCAGCTTTAATATTAATACGCTCTAAAATATTTTTTGCATGAATTTATTAACCCAAGAACCCTAATGAAATATTAACATTTGTATAGATCGGTCCTGAAAAAAGAATAGTTACTAGGCGGATTTCATTCATAATGTCGTTAATTATATTAAAATAGTATGTTCCTCCCTCAATATAAAACAGGTACAAAAACCTTTTTTGCGTGAAGTGTGTAAATGCCATTATTAAAAATGTATAGAGAAAATATTAAACTTTTTTTCCTTTACAACATTTCGAGCTAGTATTATGCTAGATTCTTCATTTTTTGTACATTTAAATATAGCTCAAAATTATAATGCAGACGATGAAATGCTTTTAAAATGTTTCAATTCACAAAAGATTTCCCGCGCTCAGTTTGATTAAATAATTATATTTTTTTAATTGATTGTTGTGAAATTATATTGTTTCCAAAACATTATAACAACAATATATTTACCAATAGTTGGTTTCTTAAAATGGTGAATTTAGAATATAATCTACAATAATGCTATTTTATATAGACCTATGTGGTTACAGTGTCTGTCAATTGGGACACATCAATATTTCAACAATGAGTAAAGAAATACATTAGAAAAAGGTTAAAAAGAAATTTCTAAAGAATTTGTTTTTAAGTAACCCGAGTGTTGTCAAATAAAAATATAAAAAATAACCAGGCCCTCAAATGGGATGTGGAATTCTAATTTCATGTGGTTTCATTTGTCTTCCCTTCACCGACAGCATCTTTGAATACCTGTGAAGCAAAGGTAGAATTGGGTTGAGATTTTGTAAAAATTTTAACTAGATTTCAAACCGAATTTAAAAAAACCTCAAGTATTACATTGATAAAATTTTGACGCTTTGAAAAATAATTTAGTATTTCTAAGGCATCTATGGTGTCAGCTGCCAGTGAGAAGCGTCTTTCAGTCAAAGTAAGTGCACAAGAAAAGAGGTCTCGCTTCGACCGAGAAGGTGCCTTTTGAAAAAACAGATCTACATGGTTATCTTTTCATTTCAAAAGATAGTTCATTCATGACATATTTGAAATATTAGCAGATGCACGAAAAAATATTTATCAATCCTCAACCCTAAATTTCATTCTTCGTTTAAGTCATTCATGCTGTTGATTAGTTTACTTTTGGACTTAGCAATTATCATCTTACCCTTATAAACACACTGGATGCGAGTTAGTTCTTTTTAATCCAACTTAATTGTTCTGTAAGCAATCTAACCCCAAGTTAAAATTTTCTCGAAACAATACACATTAAAATGATCAAAACAAATGACAATAACAATATTACATCTAAAACTATTTTTTTACTCAAACTCAACCCGAATCAGATTCCACCTCTGCTGTGAAGTGGTGTGACCTCATCTTAGCTTATAATTGTGTAATCTTGAAGTTATATGTAGAGTTCCGTTGGACCACCTAATCCTGAGGAACTGGGACCTGGGTCTATATATCTTAGTGAGAATGAAATAATAATTTAAGAAACGTGAACTACGTATTTCAGTCTAACAATATTCCAAATAATTTTTTTTAATTTTTAGTGAAGTAGAAAGATATTTAATGTGACTGGTAATGGGACGTAGTTGGAACCAATATCTGATGGGACCAAATTAAACCAGGACTAATAATTTTCTGATCTTGCAGAACCAATATGCAAAATCTCCTACGTATTTTAGTTTTTTATGTTTAATAATGGATTTAGTTAACTGTGGTCTAATAACTATTTCTACATAAAATCAATTTGACATTATTCCTTTGAATAAATAACATTCTCAATTTGTTTTATGAAATCTTGCATCAGTTGCCTAAGTCAAAGTATTCGCCATTTCAAACATGGACATATTCAGTCTCGCTAGAATATTTTTGGCTAGATTGTCATTTTTAGCAAATCCCAAAAGTTTCAGTTTCTTTCAGTCACCCTTGATCTCTATATGCAGGCTCTTTTTCAGAAAAATACTTAATTGATTTCAAATCTAGCAGAATGTAGTACATTTTTGCAAAATTTTTTTATTTATTAGGCAAGAAGTTTTCAACACTCATTGGTCTTTTCTACTTTAGCTAAAATAATTGAAAATTTACTTTGTAATGAAAAGAGTAATTGAAGCATGCATATATATTGTAAGCATTAACATACAAAATTCCAGTGACGTATTGCGGTGCAGTCTCATTTGTGAATAACTAACATTTTCAAAAAGTACAGTGATTATAGTAATAATTGCTTAATAATTATTTTTGCAATGGACTAAAATGATTAAAAAATCAGGAAAAAATTTAAGTAAATTTCAAAAAAAATTGTGGTTTTTAAAAAACAGGAGGAGGGGGCTTAAACCGGCTTAGAAACAAACATTTTCTTCAATATTTAGAAGATATCATTTCTCGGAATTTCAGAATTTTGGTTGTGATTGTAAGAGATATTCCAACTTCTGTTATATCTTAAGTAGGCATACTGTCTTCTAGTAGTAGTGATCTTAGCATCACTTAAAATCCAAAAGATAGAATACCAGCCAGGACTTCCCAATTTGCTTGGTACAATGCATTTATAGGCAGGTTGGAAACCGGCCTTGCCTTACTACCTGCCAATATATGGCAGGCTGTAACTCAACTCAACTATGATCTTGTAAAATAACATCTTATCCCTCAAATGACAACTACAGCTCATTGGGCCCCAAAGAAAATTCTGAAACATCTTGCTAATTAACTAACATAATGGAATTAGACAAACTCGTAGGAGAATTATAATTTTAATATATTATTTTAGGAAATGTCCTAAAAAATTCGAATTTGACTAAGTTTTTGCAATATAAATAGTTGAATTTTCTTAATTGTCATTTGAGGGCTAAAAGATATATTCATTAATGTACATGGTATATAAAACATAACAAAAAATCAAACTCAGTACAGACAGTTCATTCAAAAATTCTTTAATTAATTCACTAAGTATTGATATTTTACATTGGTAAAAATATACTTACATTGACAAAGTTTACTTCAAAATTTGGGATAGAATAGTTTTATAACATTTGAATATCAATTTCTCTGAAACCCTGTTGGTATTCCCAAAAAATTTGTGAATTATTGAATTTTTTACACTGAATTAAATAGATCTGTTATATTTTATATCCTCTTGACACGCAATGTGTACAATTGTACACATGTAAAAACTAGATTTTTATTGAGATATGAATTTATATTCAGCTTTGAATATCTTTGTTTATTAAACTAGGCTACTTTTTCGTTATCGTAAAATTAATTTGGTCTAAACAATGGTATAATTTCGTATTGAAGCAACCTTGTAAAAATTAGCATACCGCAAAATGGAGAATATGGTGAAACTTGTTTAATTTGAGTTAATCACAAATCATAACATAGCTTCACAAGTTTTTGCATGATTTCAATATCATACTTCATAAAACACTCTAAAAAAATGTTTTCAACAAAAACATGTCATTAGGATATTACGACTTTTGTGAAAAATTACGTGATCAAGTCACAATGTGCACAAATTTGCACAGACAATTTCAATGAAAATATTAGCAATAGAAAAGCCGCCACATAAATATTTTTAGCTTTTTCATACAATGTGTATGTCTATCAAGTAAATTTACCAAAAAAAATCTGAGGGCTTTTTTCAAGGGAATCTAGGATGAAGACTAAGTCACTGATAAATGTCTTACCATGAAACTTGATTGTGCAATGAAAGAGTTGAACTTGTGATAAAAACATTGATAATATAGTTGGTCAAGAATTGCATTTCAATACTTTTCCTGACCTGTATTATGAAATGTTAGCATATTGAATTTCATTATATAATTCTAATAGCGAGTTAGTACGTGGATTACTTCAAAGAAAATACATCAAATGACCTTCCTAATTCATTTTTTAGAACATCACTTGTGCTGCAATTATGTTGTTGTGACATTTTAATTAATTTTTTATGATTTGTTGGTTTTTTTACAATCTTAGTTGAATTCCACATTTACTGTTTCTAAAGCAATCAATTTTACAATAATTTCGAATTTTTTTCTTATTAACTACCTACATGCAACGACAAACGACTTGGACAATAAATTTTCATTTTTAACTGCATATGCAAAATTTTAGGCCATTAATTAAACAATATATTAAATCATCAATGTAACACATCACATGTAGGCTAGCGAATTCTAAATCGCCATCTCTTATTATGAAATTTAAAAAACGTTAAGGATTATATTACTAATAATTTTTAAATAGGTTACTTGTAATTTTTATATATCAAGCATAAACAAACTCCAGGCTCTTTCCCACTTCAAGTGCTACTCACCCGTTATTCTTAGACAAACTTCTGTTATCACCCTAATTCTAACGAGTACAAAATCCAAAAACCATATTTTGACCACCAAAATCGGCAATTGTGTATTTTTTTTAGTTTTAACAATGGCCAAATAATAACCACCAGTAGATTGCGCTGTTGTTAAATATCTATTAACCGACATATTAATGTTAGTATTCTTTGGCCAAGGCAATTTTCTTGACCGTAGCCGGCCGTGGAAAATAAATTTTGACATTAGCCAACCGTTTGCCATGAGTATTTCACCGTAGTCGGCCGTTGGCCCTAATGCTTTAGCTATAGCCGGCCGTTAGTCGTGACTTTTCAGCTACTAAATGAAATGCGGCAATTTTCAATGGAAAATTAAAACATGCTCATTGTTCAAACATTTAAAAAAAATGGGCAAAATGACTAAGTTCTAAAAACAAAAATACAAATAATAATCATGGAAATATATCGTTCATCATAGTGTACAGAAATATGAGTCTTAACCTGGATTTTGATCATAAAGCATGAGTGCGTTCCAGCCCAGAATTGTCGGCCTAACTTTGTGTTTTAGGTTAAGAACTTTTCTAGTTAGTATGTCAAGGGAATCCGTTTAATAAGAAGAATTAATGGAAAGACTATAATTTTATTTTAAGAAAACCGGTTACAATGGATATGACACAATATAGAATAGAAATGGACTTTGGACAGAATACCTAGGCCTAAGCACGCCCCGACCGTTTCCTGATTTTTTCAATAGTTCGAACCAGTTAGGCTGAAATGTAGGAAGTTGTGCTTAAAAAACAAATCACATTTCGTACACTGGTCTTGGTGATGACATCTAGAATTACAGTAGGCATCATATGTATACAATATTTACTGTGACATCAAGAATTATAAGAGAATTTTAATTGACAATAAATCTTCGATAAGAATTGGCATTCGAAGATATATTATTGTCAATTTGCGCAAATAATGTAGTCAAATTAAAATGAATAGAATTTGATATATTTTAATCATGTCAAACAAATGTTTTGACGTCTGCAAAAGATTATTCTGTTCAACACAAACCATCCACAAACAATTATACACAAATTAGGCATTTGTTTATCGTTGTTATTAAAACGTTATTCGCTAAATTATATTTGTTAACAATATTCTTTTACAGAAAGTGGCAGAAGAAATGCACTTAAAATCAGTTCATGTTTAAGGGTTACACTTGTCACTCAACGTTGTTTTTTAATAAGGAATTGTCTCTATTAATAAATAAAACAAAGTTAGTAAATTAGCTATATAAAGATAATTATCACTCAAATAAGATAAGTAATCATGCTCGTGTCCCGTTGTTGTTAGTTTTCAAACTGACATTCCACTCTGATTCACATCACTGATTTATTTCTCAAATGTTAAAATGAAAGGTTCATATTGAATACTTGAAAGATAGGTTTATTGTTTGATAACTTTCAAAGAAATACTCTGTAATGACATGGATATTAAGAATATAATTAGAACTTCTCAACTGCTTTCTACAATTCTATCCAAATTGAAAGATGACTTTCTAAACACCAGCGCAAAATCTAAATTCAATTACATTGCATATAGATTTTTAACAAAATGTTAAACATTGAATATTTTGCGCACTAACAAGCCTAAAAACCGAGATTTCAAATCAGTTTTAATTAGAGTAATGCATGTTTTACCATGAGGAAATTTTTCCACTTGATACGTAATATTTTTTAAAGATCATACTTGAAATCACTTAGCAAATGTCTAGTTTTGCAATTTTCTTAAAACATTCTTAATATTCCTAATAATGGATTCAATTTCAAATCACGGTTTTTTAATGGCAGTAGGCTTAACTTTTGGTTTGATTTGTAAACTGACGACTTAATGAGCATTATTGGGTATAAGTCCAGATAATTATGAGAAATGTGGAAAATATTATATACAATAAGAAATTTACGTCCAGGAACGGCGGCTGCGGCTAGCCAAGAAGTTCCAGCCGCAAAACACTAATCTTCGACTTTGAACTACACAATTAATGTTTGGTAAACTTCTTTACCATCATTGTCATAAATTGAATTATTGAAGGTGTTGCGGCTGTTATCTGAAAGAAATGTACAGCCGAGAAATATTAGATTGTAACAATTTGGCGATTTTAATGAAACTATGTGATTCAGGGATGTACGTAAGACTTTCTGATGGAAAAAATCTTAGTCGTGATTAGTGCGAGACACAAAAATTTGTGAAAATATTCAAAAAATGACCATAAAAATGATTTAACCAATCAAAGTCCATTTTGAAAACCTGACGGGCAACATCTCAATATGTCCCTCCCACACTTTGAGCAGAAGCGCGTTTAGGATTTTTAAAACGGGGGCTGACACCCATTTTACAGGAAAAAATTTGCAAAAAAATTGTTTGAGCAAAATCAAGCTTACACAAAATGCAATCGCCTGTTTTTAGCAGCAAATCGATTGATAAAATCTTGAATTAAAGTGAACTATTTTCAATTTGAAGAAAAGCGAATATTTTTCTTAAGTGTTCACAGTTGGCCACAAAGTATAACTGGGCGCTGAGCCGCCGTCGCCGACATTTTTTAGGTCAGCCAGCCGCTGGAAAATTTAGTCGGCTAAGCCGATTGATAACTAAAAGTATTTCAAAACAAACGAAACGTGTCATAAAAATAAAACCACACATAAACTCTGTGATGTGGTAGTGACGTTTAACATTGATTAGTTAGTCTCTCCAATGTTGACTCTTTTTTATTACGTTTTATTATGTTTTTTATTACGTTAAATGTGTTTTAGTTTTTTGTGGTTTTTATTACAGATTACCTGTAAGCGCGTGATGAACCTTTTCGCAGATAGATAGTTCCCAATACTGCTTGCATTATGTACGATTTTTACAGGGCTATAGCCCTTATAGGGCTTCTATTTCTATATAGAATATTATACAGTCTGATCCAGTTCTATAGATGTCGATCAGCCAGCGGCGCCGCCGCCGCCGACCTTATCGGGTGTGCGCCGCTAATAGTAGTCGGCTGATGGCGGCGCCAACCTCTACCACTGACTTTGAGTACGCCACCTGATATTAAATTTAACAGTCAGTGTACATAATTGTATGCAATTTTTATTGGTTCTTGTTTATAAGCAATTAGTTGAATGATGCCTTTATGCATATAAATAATATTATGCAGTATTAATTTCATTTGAAGATCATTAGTCATGCGACTTCAGACTTCTTAAGTAAATCTACATCACTTTGAAGAAAATTTAAATGTATATTTACAGTGGTTTGTTTTGTCAAGGAAAAAAATTGAAGTACGCTCTAACCTGTCTCCTTCCACAAAGTCTCTTTGCTCAATGAAACAATCGCTAATTGTTCTAATGCACTACCCGTCTGCAAATGCATTGTGAAACAAATACAGGATTGTTATATCCAAGCAACCATGGTAAGATCCGGTACCTGCATGTCACTAGCAAATAGTACCGGTGTGCTAAACTCTGTCATCGGTATACTGATTACATCACAATAATTCTCTACTCTTGGTATCAGTGTTATTGCTAGAAAAATAAAACGTATGATTCATACAAGAAAAGTTGCAAACATATATTTGCATCCATAAATGCTCAATGAGATCAGAAATCTGGCCACTTAAAATGGGTTTTCATAATTAACTTAAACTAAGTTTAGGCTTAGAATTGTAGTTTTTACCTTTTTAAGTGAACAAAACTACTCGTAATCTTAATACATTTAACACCAGGAATACAGAAGTTGTATAGCTCTTCGTGCTATTCTTGTAGTCCTGCTACATAATTGCTTGTACCCGTTTCACATTAACCATTACAGCGGATTGAATTAACTCAATGCTGGAAAGAAATGTTAATGATATCATTATATCTTAGAACTTGGTTAGATTATGTGATTTGTAGCAAGTGTAATTAATAAATCGCATCAAAAGTGAGTGGTTAGACTGTCTAACCATAGTATTAGGAGTGCGATACTTTTACATGTGATAGATCATATGTGACCAATCATGTAGTCTAACCGTAGATTAGATTATTATTGGGTGTGATTCTTGTATCTGGAAGAATTTTTGTTGATTGAGTAACTCACATACCTATATACTATGTCAATACTATTGAATTCTACATTTAAAAAGCTTTGTTTCTTTTTAAATAAGAAATTAAATGTGTTTTTTCGTATAGCCTATCAAATAAAAACAATAATTCCAGAGTTAAATTTTCTTTCTGCGCAGTATGAATGTATTTTGCTCGTCACTTCGCAAGGCGATATCAAGAACAAGTGTTTAAGTCAAAGGTTATTCTTGTAAATTCGAATAATTTACTATAAATTAAGTAACTAAAGGCGATATATTTTAAATTGCGGGAAGTTAGTTGGAGGGATCAGATAAATACGTAATAGCTTTGAAAATGAAGTAGGGCAGAACACTTTCCTTTGAATGAGGTATGTCCAGCATTGAGTTTCAAAGTAACACAATTCTAAGAATGTAATTGCCTGTGGCATTGCGATTAGCAGACAATATTCAAAAAATAATAATTCACGTTTTACCATTTTGTAACTTAAAACCATTTGGAAATATTTCTTCGACCAATAATTAAGAAAGCGATTGATCGTGTTCTCCTTCATTTAATGCTTCGTAGTTTCTCTTCCGAGTTGAAATTTAAAAAGATTTGAAACAGTTTAAAATCGTATTTTGTTCCTTTCGAACAGCCATCATCGCGCTTTAATTAACGTCTCATTAAAGTTATAACCTGTAAGAGAAATATTTAGTGCTCGAGATATGGGCTTCCTGGAATCGGGAACGGCAATAGTTGTAGTCATCCCGACCCGAACGATATGTAGACGTGACCCAAACCATGGACATCTAGATATTATCTAGATGTCCATGCCCAAACTGACTCGACCGTATAGGTGTGCAGGCGGGCTAATACTTTAACGGGCGGCCCATGGGCTGGCATAGAGAAGAAAAGATAAAAGTATTGTAAGTCTATTCTGTTTACTATATCTCAAAACACAATATCTCTGTTTACAATTCTGTTTGCTATATCTCAAATCACAACTTTACTATATCTCAAATCTACCACAGGTAAATTTAACAGGTGAGTGAACAGCTGATAGTAATGTTCTTATTGGATCTGGAGTAATTTACTGGTACATAATGAAATCACGGGATTTCATGGGCCACGGGCGGGCTTAGTGTTGAACTGCGAGTGCGGGCGAGCTTGGGCCATAAAAATCGGCGGCCCGCACATCACTACTCGACCGTCTTCCTAAATTTGACCCGAATGCACCAAAGAAACAAAATTTGCTTTCAGACATAAGTAGCTAGCCAGTAGTGAGAAAAATAAATGGTTTGCTATGTATGACCATCGGTGGAACCATCCAGTCCCATGGAACTTTCAGATCTTGTACTAAATGCACTTTTTTTCAAATCATTATGTTACATTCAAGAATTTTATAGATTGCATTTTGGTTGCCTTAGTGATAACCAAAGCTGTTAAAGACTAATAATGGAGCATTTCATAATGCTTGTACTTCCATATTAACCTTAGAAGTTCATATTTGAATCTATAAGCTGAAGCGCGATACAGGTTAGTTTTTCTATGTTACGCCATTGAAACACAAGCATTCCAAGACAACAAATACCTAAATTGTCTGAAGTTTTTGATTATTTTTCGGACATTATTTTGATTTAAAGCTACTAATTGGATAGTAGTTATTTTTTCAACTAGAGGAAATATTGAACAACAAAATAAATATTTTTGCATAGGCAATTCGAATACGTATTTTGTTCTTATTTTTCTTTAATTGAATTAGAAGGCTTACATTTTTAGCTAGACCCAATATATTGCTTTGTAAAAGAAGGAATTGCTGATAAATTCATGTAGTCAAATTACAAAGTGCTGATTGGGTCAAAATACCGACTTGTTTTTTATACATAAATATGATGCAAATTTATTAATAAATTTGAACAATTAGGCTAGTGTAAAGGAGCATTTAGACGAGCATCTTTTGATGAAAGCGCGTTCAGACGAGCATCTTTTTGATGTATGCTTTCTTGATGCATCGATCAGAATTTAGAAGCGTTCAGACGAGCATCTTTTTGACGTATATCAAACGATATACATCAAAAAATTCTTGTCTGAACGCACCTTAAACAGTGCGTGTTTGTCCTTAACGATAGCTTGTACTTTGGAAATAATTTTATAACCAAGTTTAATGTAGAACGCTTATGATATAACACTACTAACGCGTCAATGCTGTTGTTTTAAGAAATCATAAATCATTAAAGACATGTTTGTAAACAAGTATCTGTTTACAAAATATAAAGATCATTTAAAATTAGATTTTGGATCTACCAAAAATTTACAAAACTAAATATTAGAAATTTGTAAATTTGTTCAATCACAGTTTCGTAAAAATTAACCCGAATTAATTTTGTATCTACCAAATTGGACATTGCCAATTCAAACAATCTTTAGCAATTGGCAGAATATTCTGCTTGAGTATAATCTAACTAATCTATCATCAACACCTGTATTCATTAAACTGTGATAATGACATATATGAACTCCATCAACCTTAACTTTATTTTCCAAGAGTAGGCTAGGGTTTGCTGAAAATTTTTTCGAAAAAATTTTTTAAACGCCTATAACTCACGAACTAATAAATATATACCCAAAATCTGAAATCATAATGGGATGGAGGATTGCATATATGTTTGAAAACGGCGTTCTCATTGAAGCTTCGGTCTCCGTCATTGCGCATGACGCACCTCAACATGGTTTGTGTGGTCTATCTGCATAAAAAGACAGTCAAAGTTAGTTGTTGCTTTCATGAGTTTTAGGCCTCCATAATATCTAAACATTAGGTTAATGAAAAAATTTGAAATCGATCAAGGAATCAATCAACCTCAACTATAATTTGTTTATTCCAATTGCTATAGCTACTATTTTTAGCATATAGGACACTTCTTAGGCATTAAAGATCTATGCAAAGTAAAGCTATTAATTTAAATAGTAAAACATCACTCTTGGTAATTGATTATCAATCAAAAGACAACATATATATATATATATATATATATATATATATATATATATATATATATATATATATATATATATATATATATATATATATATATACAAGAGTGCGTTTATGGTGGTAGTAAACTCGGTTTTTGAAGCTAGCTGAAAAAATTTAATTAATGATTGCTTCATCTTAAATAACATTTGTGCACGTAGGATGCATTTGGATAAAATATTTATATTTATAAAAAAGCGCATACACCCCGTTATTGGTGTAGTCAGGGGAGGTGCGAAGGGGCCATGCCCTCAAATTTGCAAAGTTTGGATTCGTTTTATTGAAAACATAATAAAATGTATTGGAAATTATATCAACCCGGTATGAGTTTTTGGGTCTATAGGCTTCTACATCAGGTTACGGTGTCTTAAAACAAACACTTTGTAGTTCCCTTGAACTCATCAAATACTTGGCCCGCAAATTTTTTTCTTGCTACGTCACTGCCCCCGTTTGAAAGATACTAACGGCAACCTTGTAAAAAATATAAATCGTTGTACTAAACCTGAGAATAGTATTGCAAATGAATCAATTTATTGAGATATTCTAGAAATTCTTTAGAACCAATAGGCCTAGATGTAGATGGTTTTCATTGTTACTTCTTCATGTCTGTCCCCTTTTGAAAGATTCAATCAATTTTCTTTGAAACAAAACATAGTTTTTTCCAATGGCTCATAACAAAAGCGCTGACGCTTCTTGACTTTAGGCTTAATTTTTATTACTTTGAAATTTAATGAAGCTTCTTAAATGTATATCAGTGTCACTAAAAGTAACGCAAATGCTCAATTAGCAACAAATGTAAATTCGTGTTCGTTCAACTTAATTTAACATTTGCCTCAGTCGAGATTTACAATGATCACGATGAAATCCAACTAATATATTATCTAAAACTATCATTTGATTTAGCCCACTAGTTGACAACAATTAATTCTAACCAATACGTCACACGCCATACAATTAATATATTCAATAACACCAATGACAAGTTTGATTCAAACTATAGATTCAAGAACAGTAGAAGTTATCATGCTTTCAAATGGCTTAGAACCAATTTATTGAAAATTAAATTGCATTCATATTCAAATGTTTGCATTTAGAGCAGCAGAACTTTCAAGAGATTTTGAATAATAGATAAGAGAAAAAAAGTAAACGGCTATAGTTATTAAATTGGTATTGTTACTATAGGTTAGACGTTATAGTTAGCTTATATCATACTATCGTAAGTTAATATATTTACATTGATCAACATGAACACACATCCACGAACTATATGTAATAATAAACAGGTATGTTTGGTTTAGTAATTGTGCAGTAAACATTACAAATGACCAAAGTTTGAAAAAACTTACCGAAAGGGGGAGATGACTTCCCGTTGAGACAGTCAAACACCGGGTTAACTACATTGTTAGAGAGGAATTCAAATCCAATAAAAACGCTATCTTCATTTGTGGCTTCATATGGTTTTAATTTTTTCTCCGAAAAATCCAATTTCTTGAAGCAAAAACTTGAAAAACTACAACTTAAAATGAACACCCAAAATAAAAATTGCATTTCAAAGGAAATAAAACGTTACAAGTATCCTATGTAGAAGGCTTCATTTTAAAATTCGCTGATCAAGCATGAGAACAGAACAAAATTGCAACTTGCAAACTTATCAAAACATCAATTAGCTTCGCAAACACAAGATGGCGTAGCAATACAAATTCAACCATTTGATTTGCAAGAAAAGACATTTCATGTACACTTTATAATTTCATAGATCAAATTAAGGTCGCAAATGCAATTTGCATTCAAAATTTAGATAAAATATATTATTTAGGTAATCAGTACGGTATTCTTACCCCAGAAAAGTGAGAAACATTTCATTAGTAAAACAGCCGAACTAATTTCACTACTAACCATTAAATTATAATTATAATATTTTAAATATTTTAAAATATTTTAGGAATTTCCCAACTTCGCAATTATTGTGTTTCGTACTACAAAGCTAGACAAAAAAGCAGGTTTCGATATTTGAAACTCCTGTGAATATTTGCAGTCGTTGTATGATATTTTGAAATGCATAACCAAAAATTTTGATGGGATCTAGTGCTAACAGATACGGTAAATTCACTGTTTAGCATTCTCGTTCTCTTGTACTAAAATCCGAAATAAGGCAAATGACCGAAGAAAAAATGTGTATGGTTTTTGAAAATATTTTCAGTAACAGGACCGCTTCATGAAAACATTAATGAGGGAGTATGATCTGATAAATTACCAGTTCCCTTATAATTTCACTCGAATTAATGTCCAGATTTATATAACACACAAGAATGTATTTAAGTTGTAAAGTAATGTGAGAATTTTTTTCCTGCACTCAGAAACCTATTTGCAATAATATTTTGTATCACAATAGATATGAATTTACTCGATAATAATAATGGTTTAAGAGAATATTCCAAAACAGCATAGACATTAACCATTGAAAAATTTAAGGTTTGTTGATTGGATCAATAGACGTCTCTATTGCATGCTACACATTAAGGCGTTCAGGATTGGATAGTATCTATCAAATGCTATTCGCATATTATTTACTCTCTGGATTAGGTAATTCCCCCTTTTAGGAATAGAAATCTAGATGAAACACTGCTCTTGAGTCCTGAGAAAATTAAAATCAGTTTGTTTTTGGTTCATAGGGAAAATGCCTAACGCCATTCCCATTGGTTCCGTCACTGTTCACTTTAAAAATACGTTGTTTTAATTTTATTTATAAAATCTTGGCTAAATTAATCCGAACAAAGTAGATTTTATACGTTTTACAAAAGAAAGTTCAATAATATAGTTTAGTAATCGGAAATATGATTTCCTCTAGCTTTAATTAATAAATGCACCTTTCTGGCATACCAACTTCTCACTTAATTTCAAATTTAGAGAATAATGAAACCATTCATCAATCACATTGCAGGTATATCGAGAAACAGCTACCCATTTCTGTTGCTTAGCTCACCCTTCACAATATTAGTAACATTTTTAGTAGGCACGACATCTGGAGAATTTTCAGGCCATAGAAATAATTGAATATCAATATCTGTAATGTGGTTTTGGAATACCTTCAGATAAGTCAGGGAGTCCTGTCTTTCGGATAGTACCAACTTCTTCTGAAAAAGCTCCTTGAGGATTTGCATTTGTCAATTAATTTTTTTTGAAAACTAGAACTGTTTTCTCACTCCTAATAACTATCTGAACTGCTCTGGAACTAATGTATTCTGACAAGCTATTGCACAATTGTTGCAGACAATATCAGCAGTAGTTAGGCGATGACTTCGATGTGTACTTCCTTCTGAATTCTTATAAGCTAGGGTTCTTGCGAAACCTTAAACTAAGTATTTCAGTTGACCTGAGAATTAATTGAAGAAACTAAAATCACAGTTTTCAGAAATTCAGTTTCAGTAAATTATTGCAATAATGATATTTAAATAATTTATATTTCTGATTTTAACTATTGCAATTATTTCTTTGATGTAGCATTGATATTATTTACTTGCGCCTAGTATTAATTAAAATTAAAATAAAAACAAATACTAGTGATCATGTTAAATTGGTTTAACTCTCGTGATTTTCTGTCTGCTACTTTACTGTAAAAATTTAACTAAGCATAATTTCACTGCGTAATATTTTGTCATGGTTGCATCAAAATATTGCAATAATGTGATCTTGTGTTATTTCCTATTGCAAATATTTTCGCTTACGTGTAGCTGTAGTACAATCAAATTAAATTAAAAACTTTCAGTTTTGAATAGAAATAGACGTTCAGCCTGCCTTTTGCTAAATATATTTTGATATTCAATAAACCAAATCTCCCATATTTCAAAAACCACTAACAACTTAAAAACGAGCTTTGATAAACAGGTGAAATCCGAGTCCACTTCTTGAACACGAATCTTTATTATGAGTTTGTTATTTCAGTTTGATTTATTTTATTATCATTTATAATATGTAATATAATATAATATAATATAAAATGATTTGGTGGGACCTCGTACGGTTTGAAAATAGTTAACATCACAAAACAAGAGAACAATGAGAAACATTTATGAAAGTAAAAAAGAAAAAATAAAAAATAATTGGAGTAGATGAAAACGATAATTATATAAAGAGAAGAAATGAAGATAATATATGGAAAAAATAGCTGGAGCCATGCAATGCCAATCATTAAGATACTGAATCCTCCGGCCTGATACAAGCATTTAATGAACTTAATTTAGTTGAAATGCCTTGCTGCTCGCTCTCAAATCTCCCAACACTTAATGGCGAATACTTAAAGGATCAGATGTAGTCGATGCATACAAAATATTAACATCGTTCGACCAAATCTTTTCAAGCTACCCACTGGAAATGCTGGCAAAGAATTTGTTAAAGAACTTGATCGTTTGCTTTGCCTTTTTGTAAATAATTGTGAAAGTGCAGCGACTGCTCTGTATGCCTTTTTCTTACTTCCACCTATTGTTCTACAGAAGGTATCAACCAGAAATAAGACAAATGAGAACTTAGAGCATCTTCGCAGACGACTAAATGAATGGTTCAAAGGCAACATTAAGGACTTAATAATCGAATCTAAAGCTATACAAGAGAGGATAAAGTCATTGCTGCCCAATAAATTCTGCACAACCAAAAAAAATTCGAATTTTGTAACCAAGGGCAAACTCAAAATTGTAACATCATTACTTGAAAATGAAACTCAAAAATTTCCCTTAACAGTTACTGATAAAATTGTTCGAGCTTTAGAATCAAAACACCCGGATGCCCAACCTTTGAATAATGATAAAGCTATTGAAGGTGACATTCAAATTTTTCCTAGTGCTATTTTTTCTGAGATAACAGGAGAAACGATTAAAAAATGTGCATTGCGATGCTCTGGAGGTGTAGGACTTAGCGGGTTAGATAGTCTTGGAGCTAAAAGAATTTTGACATCTTCCGTATTTCGCCCACATTCTGATAATTTTTGCAATGCCTTGGCACTTTTGGCAAGAAGGCTTGCTGGTGAAAGTTTGGACCCTATCCACTTATTTCGTTACACTGCTGGTCGCATGATCGCACTTGACAAGAAACCAGGTATACGACCTATTGGAATTGGTGAAATCTTTTGACGCATAACGACATATGCAGTTCTTCAAATTCTAAAGCAAAATATCAAAGAATCTTGTGGTCCACTGGTCACTCAGCTGGTATCGAAGTAGCTGTACATGCAATGAAAGATATCTATGAATGCGATAGCTGTGAAGCAATTTTATTTGTGGATGCAGACAATACCTTTAACAGGTTAAATCGAAGAAAGCTTGCTCTACATAATATCAAGTACTTGTGTCCACCACTTGCACGCTTTTTACAAAATGTCTACTGTAGCTCAGCCAGATTTTCAATTGGAGACAAAGTTATTTTCTCAAAGGAAGGTACTACAAGGTGATGTCGCAACAATGCCCATGTACAGCATTGCAACACTACCACTGGTATATGACAACAGAAATCCATCAGTAAGAATCGTGGACCAAAACTTGGTTACTTTCCCAAGCCCTCGAAACCCGTCCTTCTTGTTAAGCTCGAACACCTAGACAAGGTTAACAAATATTTCGGCAAAGAAGGTATACTTTTCCACACGGAAGGAGCAAAATACCTAGGTGGCTTCGTGGGCACTGACCTTTACTGTACTGAACAAATAAAATCTAAGCCAGAAAAATGGTCAAATTTAACCACTAAGGCCTCACAAATTGAGGACACTCAGCCACATGCGGTATATCCGTGTTTCTCGAAGAGCATCCAATTCAAGTGGTCGTTTACACAAAGAGTTACACAGACTCAATCCGAAACTTTCAGGACTCTTGAGGATAACATCAGACTAAAACTATTTCCAAAGTTTTTTGGTAAAGATTTTTACGATTACCGACCAAATTTGGTGGCCTAGGTATTAATAATCCAGTCTCGACTTGTTGTGAAGAATATGATTTCTCTAGCAAAGCTACGGAACCCTTGAAGAGCTTAATCTTAACACAATCGCACAAAATATTACCGATTACTGCAGCTGAACAGAAGAGCCTCTTGAAGATCTGTTTAAAAGAAAAACATGATAAAATCGAATCTAAGTGTCAACAGATGTTAGGTTGCTCTTCCTGGCTAACGGCTCTTCCAATAGAAGAAGAAGGCTTTCATCTCAACAAAATAAAATTTGGAGATAGCATTCGTTTGAGGTATGGTATTGATCCTGCCGATATGCCTATAACGTGCGTATGCAGCAAAGGATTCTCTATTGCACATGCACTCTCTTGGCCCACTGATGGTTCTGTTGCAAGACGACATAATAAAATGCGTGACATACTGTACGAAGCATTATCCGAAGTGTGCATTGATGTTAAAAAAGAATCTCTGCCCTCTTCTTCTAATCTCACTGATGGAGCTAGGCTAGACATCTCTGTCGTTGGATTCTGGAGCTATGGCAACGCACATTCTTTTATGTAAGGGTATTCAACCCTTGTGCAACCACCAATGCTCAAAGAACTGAAGGAGACAATTTTAGGGCCCATGAAACCGAGAAAATAAGGCAATACTAGCAGAGAGTGCTAGAAATCGAACATACCTCATTCACACCATTGGTGTTCAGTGCATCAGGTGGCGCATCGTCACTCACTGATAAATTTTTAAAACAACTTTGTGGTTTAATCTAAGAGAAAATGCATAATGACTATTCCATGACCTGCAATTAGATAAGGTGCAAACTTGGATTCTCCTTACTACGAAGCATGATCATCTGCATTCGTGGAGCTAGACGACACCATGCAGTTTCGAGGCTTGGAGTTGAGCATCACTTAGCTGGAGCCAGCCATTACCTGAAGTGACACCAATCATTTTGATTTGATCTAGATTTATGGATAATGGTCTTTTCCTTTCTTTGAATTGATAAAAAGGATGTAATATCAGTTTGTTAGTTGTATTATAAAAGTATTCAGTAATATAAAACCGAATGATGAATAGATGGCAGACATCAAACCAGCATGGGAAAAGGCATGTGAATTTATTAATTTCATAATAAAAGTGAACAACCTTTTTGGTAATTTAATATTGTGATTTTTTTAAAATCTTTGTAATGTTGATTTTGTAAATCTACGTTTTGTTTTTTTGTTTATTTGTAATAAAATATTTGTATTTTTTTATCATTTTATATATATATATATATAAATGTTTGTTTGAAGGACTCATTCATTAAAAAGTACGCTTTTTTCATCATCATAAGAAGTTGTTAATTCCTCAATTCTGCTATTGACCTAGATAAGACATTTTTTAATCAGAAAAACATTTACAACTATCAACAGGTATTTCACCTGAATTGTGCAACAAAATGCACATAATGCAAATAAAATTTACATACAATTTTCCTTCAAGCTAATTATTAAATTACAAGTTAACTACACTGATGTCATTAGTATGCAATGGCATGATTTACAGGAAATTTATTTCTATATAAGAAAAAACCTGTAGTTAGTTTATAGCTTCAAGCAAAATTTTAAAGTGTATATGTATTCGTTCGCATGGCTGATCCAAAATTTTCAATTAAGCTAAAGCAGATTTAATGAATTAGGTTTTTTATTGCATTTGCAGCTGCTTAAAATTAGTATGTGACATAACAAAAAACCTATTATATTTAAAATCAACAGTGAAAAACAAAAATATTATTAGTGAGAGTTTATTATAACTCATGAAATAGTCCTAAGTTATTCATGGTAGGTAGTTACAATGCCCCACTTTATTGCAAGTTCACTTATATGCAATTGGCAAATATTTTTCAACGGACAGTCATGTACATGGATTTGAATTGACTAAAATTTCACATCATTTTTATAGTCTATTTATGGAAGTAAAGGAATTTTTTTTATTTTAACAGCTTAAAACTAGCTCATCTACATTTAAAATAAGCCGGGCCGCGTGCAAAGACCTTGCGCATGTTTCGCCTCCACTAGAATGGGTCGGGGTGTCGCCAGAGAAAGAAACATTTGTGATTAATTTTTGCTCTCATAAAAATAGGTGATATTGTCAAGTAATTCAACCCAGCATCCTCTTTTCATAAATACTTCCCCATTACATGGACAAAGTGTTTGTGTCCTTAAAGATATAGGCTAATTCGGGGAAAACGAGACACTTAAAGGTTTGAAGGGAAACATGAGTTAACTTTGAAATGATATCAAGAACTTTTCACTAAAATATGTAAGAGTACAAACAGAACTATAAAATAAAAACTAACTAAATAAGATTATAATGCTAAAAAGATACCTTAGACCGTCAAGAAGTAATCTACTCAAATGTTTCATCTTTCTCAGCAAGTGGGGCAAAATGAGAAAGGCTAATTTTAATAAAGTAAGGTGCCATGAAATTGACTTAAAATGAAATAAAACCATGGAAATCAGTCTAAAATGAATAAAAATCAATGGAATTATATAACAAATTTAAAACAAACTATTTTATAAGCCCTATTTACAAAATTAATCGGTGTCCAATGAGACACACACAATTAAAAATAATATTCTATCATAAGCACAACAAGATATAGAGTGTTCATAAAGTCAAGCAAAATTTAAATCTGCTGTTAACAAAAGTATAATATCAAAAAAGCCACAACTATCAAACTATTATAAACAAAGCATCTTTTTTTATTGGTACTACATTAAGTGTTCGAAGAGTCCACCATTCTGCAACAATACCGCATGAAGCCTGACAATGAAATTCTGTACCACCTTTCTCAATTCAGCTGCTGAACTGATCGAATTGCTGCTTCGATTTCTTGCGTGGTTGTAGTATTGTGCGCAAAAACCCTGGCCTTGAAGGTGCCCCATTACCGCTAATCCGGTGATGCCAGATCAGGCGAGCTCGGTGGCCATTTATAGGGAAAGTGACGACTGATTATCTTGTGTCCAAAAGTGGCGTGCAAGAATTCTTTAACAGGATTAGCAATATGGGGTGGAGCCCCATCCTGCTGAAATGTTATGCTATCCAATTGACCACACTTTTGGAGCTCTGGCACGACGAAATCACGCAGCATGGTGAGATAGTGGTCACCATTCAGTTTCCGTAAAAAGGCGGTAACATGAATTTCAATGAAAACCCGCACCACACAGTTACCTTTCCAGGATGCATGGAACTGGTAGCCGTAGCACGTGGATTGGTTGGTGCCCAGATCTAGCATTTCTTGTGAAAAGGCTGCCGTCCAACAGAAAATGCGCTTCATCTGTCCAAAAACAATTATCAAGGAAATTATCATCTTTCAAATGCTTCTCCAGGAACCAATCTACAAATTCGACCCGTGCATCAAGGTCTACCGGCTTCAGCTCCTGCATAGAATGGATTCTGAATTTGTGATATCTGCAGTACTCGTGCAATGCTTTGTGCACTGTTGAATTTGGAATATATGTGGCTCTCGCAATTTTGCGGATTGAGGTGGTACCAGTAGCAGATGATGATTGCTGATATTTCACTGCTTCTTCCACGATGCTGGTGGTTTCAGCGTTCAGGCGTGGCATTCCTGATTTTGGGAAGTCAGCCACGCTGTCAGTCGCTTTAAATCTTTCCACCAGTCACTGGATTGAGGAGGAAGAAGCCACGTAATGCACCATGCCGTTTTCCTTCTTGTACTGTCGCAGACAGGCCGTTGCTGATGAGCCTGATTGATAATAACAGCGTATGAGCCCCACTTGTGTCTTAGTATCCATCTGAGAGCAACGTGAGATGAAATGACTACTAACCGACAGCTAAGATAAAAATGACGAATATGCATAAATATGTAGACCTAGCTCTCAGCCTGTCTAGTTAAAAACAACTCAGCAGAGGTGCATATAATATTTTGCGTGACTTTATGGACACCTTGTATATATATAATTAACATAGGTTTTATGTAACTGCATCTAAATCCGCACCCTAGTTATATTAAACAATTCTGATGTGCGAAACTGATTTTCTTGTTCCAAACGTTTCCACCAACGAGCATGAGCCGCATTTTGAAATTTACTTAGCATTGAATTATATATATATATATATANTGTTTTATGGACACTACATTAAGTGTTTGAAGAGTCCACCATTCTGCAACAATACTGCATAAAGCCTGACAATGAAATGCTGTACCGCTTTTCTCAGTTCAGCTGCTGAAATATTGGCGATTTCAGATCGAATTGCTTCTTCCATTTCTTGCGTGGTTGTAGGATTGTGCGCAAAAACCCTGGCCTTGAAGGTGCCCCATTACCGCTAATCCGGTGATGCCAGATCAGGCGAGCTCGGTGGCCATTTATGGGGAAAGTGACGACTGATTATCTTGTGTCCAAAAGTGGCGTGCAAGAATTCTTTAACAGGATTAGCAATATGGGGTGGAGCCCCATCCTGCTGAAACGTGATGTTATCCAATTGATCGCACTTTTGGAGCTCTAGCACGACGAAATCACACAGCATGGTGAGATAGCGGTCATCATTCACAGTTTCCGTAAAAAAGAAAGGCGACAAGATGAATTTCGATGAAGAACCGCACCAAACAGTTACTTTTCCAGGATACATGGAACTGGTAGCCGTAGCACGTGGTTTGGTTGGTGCCCAGATGTAGCAATTTCTTGTAAGACAGAAAATGCGCTTCATCTGTCCAAAAACAATTATTAAGGAAATTATCATCTTCCAAATGCTTCTCCAGGAACCAATCTGCAAATGCTTCCCGTGCATCAAGGTCTACCGGTTTCAGCTCCTGCATAGAATGTATTCTGAATTTGTGATATCTGCAGTACTCGTGCAATGTTTTGTGAACTGTTGATTTTGCGAATCGAGGTGGTACCAGTAGCAGATGATGATTGCTGATATTTCACTGCTTCTTCCACGATGCTGGTGGTTTCAGCGTTCAGGCATGGCATTCCTGATTTTGGGAAGTCAGCCACGCTGCCTGTCGCGTCAAATCTTTCACCAGTCGAGGAAGAAGCCACGTGATGCGCCATGTCGTTTTCCTTCTGGTACTGTCGTAGACAGGCCGTTGCTGATGAGCCTGATTGATAATAACAGCGTATGAGCCCCACTTGTGTCTTAGTATCCATCTGAGAGCAACGTGAGATGAAATGACTACTAACCGACAACTAAGATAAAAATGACGAACATGCATATATATGCACACCTAGCTCTCAGCTTGTCTAGTTAAAAACAACTCAGCCGAGGTATTTTTTGCGTGACTTTATGGACACCCTGTATAATAAAATGCAAAAGAATAGTAACAGACACTTCTCACACTTATTCCTAGTGCTTTTGACAGGTATCAGGTCCATAATGTTTTATCTATTTAGCCAAAAGACAAATTACATGGGTTGGACCTTTAGCTATCATCCTTCCCACATTCACTTGGTCTAATAAACTCAATTACTTACCTTGACAACTTTCTAGTCTTGGTGCAGCACAGGAATAATCGACCCAGGAAAGAAAAACGACGTCTAAAGATGTATTATACTATGACAGAGTATAAGTATTTTCTGAATTGTGTTGTTTACAAGTCTTGCTTTTAATCTTAACATTTGCCATTTTTTAATTAATGGACACACTTACCAAGAAACATTTCTATAATTCGAAACAATAAGGCACGCAAATACTCAAAAATGGATTTAATTATGTCAAGTAAGAATGATCACGGTTTTTAGAAATGACTAGCCCGATCTGCGCTCCACCCCAGAGATCTTACATCTCCTCTTCTGAAATGGTCTCATCTTCCCTGTTGCCTCGTTTTGCCCTGAATTACCCTACTCCATGCTTTTTGAAAAATTGAGCATTTCAAATTACAAAAATACTTTTTGAAATGGTCGTGTATGCAAAAATTATAAAGGTAGGGTTAATAAAGATATATTTTCAAATAGTGTTAACATTAAGTCTTCTGGTAACACCAACTAAGAATTATGAAAACAAGCTTAAGCATTTTAATGAAAATTACTGTGAAAATTCATAAAACAACAATATATACTTAAATTCCCATGCACATATACTGTACATGTATTAAGTTTACAAACTTATTAAGAACAGTATTATTTTTATTTTTTTAGTTGTGTAGTTTGTAGTGTAGTTTACTGTATTGTAAGCTTCAGATGAGCTTTGTTTTCACAGTAACTGTTTTGTTTCTTGGTTAGTTATAAACTGCATATAAATTAACAATTTTAACTTATTGTTCTTGAGTTTTACATCTTATCTTATTCTATAATTAGCCAGATAATTGATATTTTTCCTACATTCATATTTTTCGAACTCTTCTTAAATTGTATAATTCTTTTTCATCTCTTGGTACTGTAGTTAAAATTGTTCCAAAGTGATATTGAACAATTTAAGAATGCGTTCTTCATTAATTTTCAATTATACTCTGTTTCATCAAATGTAATTGTTCTTAGACATAAATAAGTAGAATATTCGATTTAATTTTTGAAAATATCAATAAAAATCTAATATTTTGAAGAGTTCTAATGGTTTTAGATGGTATTTACACATTATTTCTTTTAAATTTTGTTACTAATTATGCTTATTCCTTATTTAAATACTTTCTGCAATTTCGATTTCACATTTTTTCTTTCAGTTTGTTAATAAGCAAGATGAGTACAAGAAATGAGATAGAACAAGTAATCGAAATAGTATTACTTTCTATTCTATTGGCATGAACTTTCCAATTTTTTGAAGTGATCTTATCCTACACGCCATTTCTTTATAATATTGTTGGCCTCTTCTTCAAAATTCAATTTATTGTCAATTACTACTACAAAATACTTGATTTTTGGTGATTTCTGAATGACGTTGTTACTTATCTTAATAATTTCTAATGTTGATTATTTTCTTCTCTTTTTAATTATTAATATAGTTTTTTCAATACTTAGTTTTAACAAATTATTACAATAAATGAGAGTATCATCAAATTCTACTAGATTACTATTAATGTTATGATCCACGGCTTTTACATATAACTTAAAAACTGATCCTTGCGGTATTCAATGGTTAGTTCTAATGAATTTGATACTTCTTTGAATTTCACATACTGTTATCTATTACTTAAATAACTATTTAATAATTCTAGTAAGGAATCACTAAAATTATAAATCGGCTTTAGCTTTTCCAATAAATTAGAATGGTTTATTGAATAAATGCCCTTGAATATCTAATGTAAATAGAGAAATAGTTGAGTTCTCTTAGTGCACTTCCGTGCACCCTAGCGATGCTACAATAGGTTGATTCTGCCAAACATTAAATTAATAAGTCACACAGGTCTCAATAAAATATCTATAGCACCTTTTAACAACCAGGGCGGAAATTCATCACAATAGTCAAGTTATAATGTAAAAATTTTAAGGAATACCGAAGCAAAACATCTTAAAATAATTGAAAGTATTTTGACAAAACTTGAAGTGCCCCTCAGGGTCAATTTTTGCTCTCTTGGACTTGGGGTGAAATAAATTTCTTCATGAAAGTAAGTGCTATCTGTGATAGGTATCTTGTAAGTTAAAACCAATTATGTAGAAAGTAAATTCCACAGTAGATATGCAACTGGTGGAACATCAAACAACTTATTCGCAAACTTGCGATTTTACAGAAGATTCATTTGAATGACATAGTTTTATTATATATGGTAATCTATAATTCAATAAAATTCCAATCTTATCATATTTTAACATATTATTAAATATTGCACTAGGCACGCATTTACCATTTTTGAAAAAAGTATGTTTCCAAAACTGGATATTCTAAGGCTAATAAAGCCCGCATTCTGCAAAAAACTGGTTCTTGCTTTGTGTTCGCTTGATTTTTAACTTTCTATTGGTTTTTTATTTGATATTGTAATTTTTTTCTAATTTAGCCGTTTTTCATGCAGTTTATTCAAAAAGCTTGATTTGTAACTTAGACAAGTATTTTATGTTTATATCATCTAGTTTGATTTAAATAGCAAAATCTATTTCTCTTTCATCGTAAGGCACCAAAATTATGAATAATGCCTGATTTCGGGATGTAAATTAATATAATGTCTTGAAAAAGTATGAAGATGATTAGTTGAATGATATATCTGATTAAAAACCACAAACAATTTAAATCATTTCGCGAAAATGAGAGCATCCATCTTGATAATTTTTACGTAATTCTAATAATCCGTACTCAAATGATTGTCATTGTTGTACAGGTCACTAATGTCAGTTACTCGACAAAAAGTATTGTCAGTATAGACTGTCAAATTCTACTTCATTTTATTAAATACAACTAATTCTTAAGTCGTTGAGATAAATTTACATACCAACTTTAGACCAGGGGCGCACAAGCACAACTCAAAACTGGTGCATGCATAAATAAACATGTTTACATATGTATACACGCAACTGCCGGCATAGACGGTTCAGAAGTAAAAGCTAACACATTATATTATTTCTTCTTAGTGCTTTATGCTATTACAGATTCGCACAATAGGGAACTCTCATTTGACTTATTGAAAAATTTGCCGCGCATACCTTGAGTTGTGTACTCTAGCTTCTACACTTTTAATAATGTTCCATATAATGAGTGTATTCATTGCAGCATTTGATTCAATGTTCTTATTATTAAATGTACTATTTGAAAAAATGTACATGTAATTTATTAGACTAAAACAAATCAATTCAATATCAAATTGAAGAAAATAAAAAACAAATTAAACGACAATAAAAACATTCTACATCTAAAAATCACATTGATTTCGTCTTCTTGGAGCGTTTCTAAAAATCCAATGAAAAATGAAATGGCTAAATTTCTTACCTTAATGGGTTCACTTTTATTCACATTTTCCTAAACATAAATTTTGAAGTTCATAACGTATTTGTAACGGATTTGGTTCTACTTACTAACTGTAATATGAAATCAATAGTAGGGCCTAGCATTATAACAATTTTAGGAGTCGGCTTGTTTTGATATCACACAAAATACTGCGGTATCGGTTGGGTATGACTATGAAAAATCAATAGAATATTTGGCATATATATATATATATAGCATATGCAAATATATATATTTATATACATATAGTATATGCAAATATATATATATATATATATATATATATATATATACACATATACATATATATATATACAATATATACAGTACATTTATATATATAAAAAATATATATATATATATCGGCGCTTTGTAATGAGATTTATGTATATCGGCGCTTTGTACTATGGCAAAAATTAAAAAAATTGTTTTTAAATATTTTGCAATTTTTTGCTATTTCTTATTTATTCGATTCCAATTTAAGGTTGTCTAAAATTTGTGGACTTATGCATGAACTTTGACACATATAAAATAGACCTGATTAATTGCATATACAAAACGATTAACTACAAAAATTTTGAAATGAAATATCTATATTTAGAGTTGCTTTTTACGATATAAAATACTGTTTACAACTCTAAATAGCGTCAAACACAATACAAATAAAAGAACAAAAACAATACAAACAATATTTACAAAATTAATTACAATTACTAGCTTGGGCTATGGCGAATTTCGATTATATTAGATGCGTATTGAATTATCACTATTGTAAAATTTAAAACCTCGCCATTTGTATTCAAGCCTTTCCTTTGTACAACTACAGAAGTATTTTTTATTTCGTTCTTAAATACTCTTAGTTTATATATTTGTTTTATAGATTTAGTTAGATCATTCGATATATTTATTGATGTGTTGAGAAATGAAATGAATTTTTCATTGTTTTGTTGTTATATGTAAGGGGCATAATTTTTAGGGTTCTATGATTATGTCTAAGCAATATTCTAGAGGACAGAAATTTGGATTTGTGGTATGGAACAATATTATTAAATATCTTAAAGAAGGTAGTTAATACGTTTTTATAAAACGATTTGTTAATTTCTTGATTTCTGTTATATAAATGATTAACTGCAATTTTATGGCCCATTTTATTTGCACATTGAATTTATTCGAACTTTGTTGATTTATGTCGGTATACAGTATGTTTCCATAATTAAAGTGACGTAGTATTAATGTTTGAATTAATTGAATTTTTGTTGTGGTTGGAAGCTATTGTGATATATTGCTAAGAGCCTTAATTGAAATAGCCATTTTCTTAATAACATTAGTTATTTGTTTAGTAAAATTAAGTTGAGAATCAAAAATGATGCCTAAACATTTAAATGAATTAACTTGTTCTATATATGTTTCACCAAATTTCAAGTTAAGTTGAGAAACACATGTGAAGTTATTGTTAGATTTAGATCTAATTAAACAAAATCGAGTTTTTGATGGGGTTATTCTTAATTGTAGAGAAGCAAAATATTGTGCAAGAAAAGTGCAATTTTCTTCGAGAACTTTAATAGCAATTTCAGCAGACTTATGTGAAACTAAACAGCATAGTATCATCAGCATATTGTATGACATTACATGTGGTATGATTGCTGAAATCGCTTACATACATATTGAATATAAAAAGTTTTAGTTTCTTTGTGGAGCAACTTGGAAGATTTAGCTGTGCTTATATATATATATATATATATACAGTCTGTTCCATAAGTCCCTACGTTTCAAATTACTACTGCACTTAATCAATAATACAAACAGAAATTATCATTAATATAATCAATACATCTATATTTAACAAACAAAAACTAACATCAAGAAGTTGATCTTGCTTTTTAGCCAGTACACTATTCTTTATGATGCCCCAAAGAGCGTTATCACATGACGTTAAATCCGTGACCAAGCAGGCCATGGGATGGGCTCGAACTTCCCTACCCACCGGTTGGGGAAATTGTCATTCAGAAATTGTCGGGTAATGTGGGCAATGTGGGGTGGGGCGCCGTCCTGTTGCAGATGAGATCGTTCATAGATTCCTCTACGTCGCAACTCAGCAATGAAGTCATTTTTCAGCAACTCAATGTATCGTTGGCTGTCCATTCGACCCTCAATAAAGAATGGGCCAATCAATTATTCTTTTGTCATAGCAGCCCAGACCATGATGTTTGGTGGGTGCTGCACAACCTGATCCCAAAAATGTGGATTTTCATTGTTCCAAAAGACCCCATTATGCGCTCTGGCAGATGAATAGATGGCACATTCATCAGATAAGAAAATGTCTGTTTGTATTATTGCTTAAATGCAGTAGTAATTCGAAATGTAGGGACTTTTGGAACAGACTGTATATATATATATATATATAAAACTACAAAGTTAGTTGTGGTATACTACGGCTATACCAATTAAATGAAATTTTTGGACTCCTGTGTAAAATGGCATTGTTTTGTAAATTTTGACTTTATAGCTTAAAACAGCCCTACAGTAATTACAAATATGAATGCGTTTTATTGAATATTAGTTTCTCATGAAACAATGTTTAATATCAACAGTATATTAAACCTTTTAAATATGTAAATAGCTCATGCAATGGACCTCTCGACCTTCAGAATAAACTAAAAGGATTTTAATTTCATAATTATGATTTTTACATTGCAATGAAATAAAAGCACCTTAATCCGAAAGGGCACATTTTGTAATCTGATTTTATAAGAAAAAATCTGTAAATATCTCGTTTTTGTGAAAATATTTACGACAACATTTTGTGCGCTAATCAGCCATATAATTGTAACTCCATTATTAATAGAATTTTCTTCTAAAGAAATGTCGTAATTTTCTAACTGCTAAGCCCCCAAAAGAAATGTCCCAAATTTTCATACAGCAAGCACTGACCCGCGGGCTTGCACAGAATACAGTTAACCTACTTTTAAATAAAATCCGATCAAAGTTTTTAAGCAAGATACCGCGTATCGGTATCTTTTGGTATTGTGAAAATACGACGGTATCGGTATACCACCGTCGGGCCCTAATCAATAGTAAGCAAAATCCGAAAAAACTAGAAATGAAAGAGCATATAGATTTAATCAGCATTTCAAAATCATAAACGATGATAATGTTTGGCAGTTTCTAGGCGGTGAGGATTTTGATACATAATGCCTACTTTGTCGATCTTGACAATTCTTTTACTGTGGTGATATTTTCGCAAACATAATTTCGTAAATTAACTTATATTGCTAAATTGCATTCAACAATCAGACGGCAGCAGCTAGATAAAATATAATTAAACGAACAATCGGTTTTTTACTAACCCTCATCTGTATACATGTTACATTTTGTAGCAAAAAAAACATTACATGAATTTTTTAGAAAACTAGTTTTAATACATTGGATTTTTTTGACAATCTTCTATTGTATAATCTTTGTACATTCCTACATGATCAGCACTGGAGTGCGTATAATTTATCTTAAACATGCATGACGAACTTCAACAGTATACGTCCCACATTTTGTAGCATACAATTTTGATACGATAATGACAGATGACATCTCACAACAGTAAGCATTTATATACCAATAGGGAAAGTTGCATGCGCACACGCACTTCTCGTCTCTGTCGCTTAGTGAGTCATTCAATTATTTGTTTCACGTCTGGCTATAGAATGCAGAGCCATAAAGTCGCACACAAATCAATGAAGCGATAGAATCAAATTAGTTTAATTTATTCATCATGCTGCGTCAACAGAGATTAATCGCAGCTCGAGTTTTGCAGCTTTTGTTTCAAGTAGACGATGAACAGGAAGATAATTATTCTTCTGAATAGGAAAGCGATGGAGAATCAAATGATTTGGCCGAAGAAGATGCGGTAGCTGAAGTCTTACAGAAAGAGAAAGAAATGGAAGACGATTTATTTGAAAGTGATGATAATGATAATGAAGGAGGAAGATAAAAACGACGATGTAACTACTGGAATATTACACGGACAAGGATTTCAATACAGAAATCAGGCTTTTCAAGAATGACGACGAATGCGGAATAGTGTAAGTGCAGACTCACAAAATTTATCTCATCCTCAGTCGGACTTGGAGGCGTTCTTAATATTCATTCCTGGAGAGGGAACACATACCATTCATACTACACTAATTGCAAAGTGATTGACATCCGTCAAAGCGTCAGAACAATCAGAGCGTATATGAATTGTTTTACTAATTATGAAATTCTGCTATATGCTGGGGCACATAAAGACAATTTTACAAGTCTTCAAGATTTATGGCATCAATTTGAATCCATGCACTTTTATCGTGTGGTTATGTTGTTGCATCGATTCAAATTCTTTTTGAGAACAGTGAGATTTGACAACTTTCGGAATAGTGCCGAGCGTCGCAGTACTGACAAGTTTGCAGCTATCAGAGAGATTTGAACTACATTTGTGCAAAGACTCACCCGATTCTATGTGCCCAAAAATATTTTGATAATTGACGAACAGCTGTATGTGTATAGAAGAAGAATTCAAAGACGGTGTTATATCCCAATCAATGCCGCGCCAGTATGGCATGGCTGTGTTTTGCCTGTGAAGCAATCCAGGCTTCGCTTTGAATGCCAAGATATACCTTGGACGAGAAGGCAACCGAACTCATAGAAATCTTGCAAGAGATGTCGCCATGGAGCTTTGCGCCTCATACTACAATTCTGGTAGAGAAATAGTCACGGACAACTAATTCACATCCCATTTATTAGCAGACAAAATCTGGGAGAGCACCCAGTGTAGGTCGTTGCCTGATCCTGTGGAAAAACTAACCGCACTAGATGTGACCGATCCAACAACAACTTTGTCCAACACACACCGCCAAATTGGGAAACAATGTTTTTGTGATATCTGTTGCTAGATGATAAAAACTCGTTCTGGATATTTTAGTTCTTATTTTTTTCTAATGGAAATTATAAATAATTTACACCAATCTGGAACAACGTATAATCGCTGCAGAAAAATTAAATTACTTTAACAAAGTGGCAGAAAAATTTTTAGGGGAAGCAAATTGCAATTGCGTGCTCGTAAGCATTAGCTACAGCCCCAATAACAACCTATAGGCTAACTCCATGATTTCTAAAGAAAAATTTCTGTTACCAACAAATTGGTTGCTGCTTTCAGTGTAGGAACAACCTTCGCCATTAAAGCAACAATATAATTAGAATTAAATGAGACATTCCTAACGGAAACTTGCAATATAAATTTTCTATCAAATATGAGAAGTGCTTACTTCTTTTGCTTTTTTTCTAAAATCACAGTTTCAATAACAGATAAAAAAGAATGGTTTACCTTGGTTGAGGTTTTGACTTTTTACCTTAAAAGAAAAAACTAATAACGATGACAAAAAAGAAATTATACTTTTACGATTTGCAGGAGAGGGTGATTTTCTTTTAGGTTTACCATATTCTAAAATTAAAATCGCTAAAGGAAGTAATTTACATTCTATAAACGAGCCAAATAATTCAATAGGTCTAATAGAAAACTTGTGAAAGTCAAAGTACACAAATTAGAAATATAAACTAAATACTTTTGAGAAACAAAGGCATTGTCCTATATTTCAATATTTAGCAATTATGTCTGTTAGATGTTCTTAAAAAAGGAATCATGGAAAAACAAAAGGACAGGCATTTATTGAAAGTATATTGACAAAATCTGCTAAAACATCACTAAAAAACTTTTCAATAGGGTTTTCAGGAAATGTTGGGACCTCTAGTGTTAAACAACATTACTTGGTACTACCTTGCTAATGTAGTTCCATATTTCCAAAAAAATTATTGTAGGCATTTATAATTATTTTTCGAAATTCGGCAAAATATCACATTACATAGTAGCATCAAATACGTATTTTGCGAACTGACCTTGGTGAGTATGATCATAAATTCCAACCAGGGTTTTTACCATTTGGTTCTTTTTCAATTTTCTCACTCCAAATTTTTCACATTCTTCCTAAACAAAATAAATAAGTTTACAAGACAGTCTGCAAATGTATCGGTCACGTCTAGAACTTAATGTCAAATTTTGAAATAAAAATTGTTCTACTTGAAAATAACTATTATTCTTATTTCTCACGTGTGGCACCTTAATAATTCCCTATACACGCACCTGTTTAAGAATGATCAATTAACAATACAATCCGCATTCATGCCGATTGTTTATTATATTGTCAAAATGTAATCGGGTGAATTTTCCCATTATATATATTTGAAATGGGGGCTATAGCAAAGCCATTTAGTAATAGATGGACATGTAATGGCATCCGCTTAAGATAGGAAATCCTTTTTTCCTATCAGCATAATCATAATATGATAATACTGCTGTTCAGAGAAGAAAATGCGCTGAGTACACTGAAAAAATGTTCAGTCCAGCCCATCTATTTCAAATTTTTAGTTCGTTTTCAGCCCATATTTAAAAACCATAATATAGACCATTCTACAAAAATGAATGTATATCATTTTCTATTATTTGATACATTGGTGTCACAAATAAAAAATTGGCTATAAGTTAAAACATACATACATGAAATAAAAATTACTTGGGGGCTCCTCTAATAAGAAAACAAGTTAAATTTCGTATACATGTACAGGCACAGTCGTGGTCATAACTCACTTTCAACCCTAAAAAATAGGAAAATACTAACTATATTGCACAAAACAAATAAAGCAGCATAAGAATTTCAAAATTTCATTAGTAATAATAAAAAATAATGGCCTTCAATTTAACTCATAATCAAGATGCTAGCATAAATTTCAGCTTTCATGCAGTGCGAATCTTCGAATTCCATTGAAGAAGCTTCAAATTTCAATGACGAACCTTCATTTCTCAGTCCAAATATTCTAATTTGCCAAGGAAGCAAAATGACTGTATCAAAATTTTCTAAGGATATTAATATGATTGCTAGCAAACATTTTTGTACAAGATATCATTAAATTAGTTAAGAGCTCAGTACCTGAGAATAACAATGTTACGACATTTTATAAGGTTAAACAATCTCTTATATTCGATGACATTGAAGAAACTAAATTTAATGATAGTTCAGCATTTGTGATTAAATGGTTACCTCAATTAAAGCAAAGCTTGTCAAGAAGTTTTGAAAGTGTAGCATCACTAATTAATTTAATCTTAAATGTTGATGATGCAGCAGTGTATAAATCAACAAAGGTATCATGATGGTCAGTATGGTGTCAAATAAGAAATCTAAATTTGACATGCAGACCATCGTATGCTAATATTATTCTAATGGGTTTCTGGTTTGGTAAACTGAAACCAAAATAGGGAAGAATTTCTTCAGTTACTTTTACCCAAAATGCATATTCCTTTGGAGGGATTTTATGTGGGTAAAACATTTTGTAAAGTTAGTTTTTTTAAATATGTCTTGTCAAGATGGAATTTTTAAATAAATAATATTAAAGTAAAAATCATAATTTAATCATATAAGTAAAATTTATTCAAGAGTTGCAAAAATTAATTTAGGTCAAATCTCGCTACATTGTGGCAGACATGCCTGCAAAGGCCATGCTTTTGAGATGTAAGCAATTTAATGGGTTTTTCGGATCTACGCTATGCTTTCAAATGGGTGAATATTTAGAAGGGAAAGTAACATATCCATATTCTGAAAGGATTTTGGAAAGATCACTGTTGCAGTAAATTGATGATGGCAAGAGAGCTGAAGTAATAGGAGAATCTGTCAAAGGCGGTCCTTTACTTAAAGAGCTTATTCCAATTCCCTGGGGTGCACCAGTAGATTATATGCACCAAGTTGATACTGATTCTCTAAGTTAGGCTTCTAATTTTATTACACTATTTGTAAAACTAATGAACGTCTTAATGGAAATAGTGTTTGAGTTTATAATGTTCATTCATTGCTACATCTTGTACAATGTTGTAAAGAGTATGGAACTCCAGCAAATTTTTCAGCAATGCCTTATTTAAGTGCGAACTATCAACTGCGTCGCTCTGCTGGTAATAATTTGCATTCTAAACGAGTTCTAGTGTCGCGATTCTTGGGTCATCATTCAACAATTGAAGTCTCTGGTAATTTTCATTCTAATTATCACGTTTTCAAAACTAATTATAATTTTTTAAATAAATGTACTGTAATAATCGATAAATTAGTAAATATATATGTATAAATTGGAAATCAATTGTTAGCAAGGCATACTACAGGGATTTTCCATTTGATTATTCTTTATGTAACTTCGCTATTTTAGAAAACAAATCATCAAGAAAAATCACTTTGAAAAGGCTTGAAATTGACTTGATTGAAGCTGCTCATAATTGTGAGATTACTTTAGATCATAATACCTCTTATAATACTGTTCTAGACTAAGGTTGAGGGGAAGACACTTTGATACTTCCTACTATAATCGTTCCAAAAAGAGCAGTAACAATTTTGTATGCTTTGAAAGGAATTCAGTTACTGTTTATGGAAAGATAATTGAAATTCTAGTTTTAGAAAAAGAATTTTGTTTCATTCATACTTTTGAAACTGTTGGGCAGCAATTGCTTCCTAGTAATTCTCAGCTAGATGCATTAGTGTCACAATTAGGAGCGCCACGCGACCTTTCTATCATCAACCTAATCAATCAGCGCTAATTAATCAGCCTCGCGTCACACGGAAGGTACCCTCTACAACCCATCGATCTTACGCAGAAGTCGCCGCTACTCCGCAAATATCATCGATTAACACTGCACGCGACCTAATTTAGCAGCTAAGAAACTTTTTAAATGTTACCTATGTCTTGTGA
>CABFPE010000024.1:1157921-1202392 GCA_900660155.1 Hofstenia miamia
TTTTTGTTATTGCGAAACTATATATTATTTACTTTTAGAAGAGTCAATCAAAAGGAAGGCAAGACGAAAAGCCATATGCCAACGCCTAGACGTCATAGAAGCGAAAATGACACGCATTGAAGGAGAGCTTCTATCAAAAATTGAGAGGAATACCCGGACGAAATATGAAAAGATTGAGGCATTTTTTAATTTATATTGATTCTTCAGTTATTTATAATTGTTAACGTTTTATCATTGATTTTGTATTATTTATGTCTAATAATTTTATTTAGGAGGTAAACACCAGTGTCAATGATGAAAATAAAGAACCAATTCTGTTTGGAGAAAAGAACCTCTTGGCCATTTCTGGTTTCCGTCCCTCACTCTATGCCCTGAATGTCGTTCCCATCTTATTTACAGATGAAGAGCTTTCAACTGGAATGCTTAGTCCCAGAAAAAGAAAACTTAGTCGCCCGCCACTATGGCATCACGCGTAAAATTATTAAAGGGTAGGATTTCTAAATTAATTTTACTTACGGATTATAAAATTTGAAATACTATATAGTAAACGTTCATGATCAATGATAGCCATGGTAACCTGTTGAGGTTAAATTGGATTTTGTTCAATTTTTTAATGGAATTTATGAATTTCAATAAAAGAATTTGTTTTAAAATATTTTAATTTATTTAAGTTTTTAAGAAAATCGAGGCATTTGCATACATATTTTTACATTGCTATGTGAAGTACTGACAGCATCAGAGAGGATTACCACAACCCCTATTCATAGGATAAAAAAATTCATTTGAAACTCAGTTTTCACTAAAATCTATTTATTGATAATTTCCAAACTACAGAGTCTCATTTTTAAGAACATTAAATTGCTTAAAGTCAATAGAGTAGCTTTCAAAGCAGCATTTTCTAATATTTTGATTCACTATTAACAAAGCAATCTTTAGACGTGATCTAGCTGTTTTTTTGCGAAAAAGAAAAACATCTCAAGCGAATTATATTAATAATCTAATTTTTTGATAGCGGGAATGGGTGTGTTTTTATCTCTGTTCAGGATATATAAAAGGTTTTTAAACTGTAAAAAAAATTAATTAAATTCATTCATGTGGATATTAGCCATGCGATCGTTTCTAGCTTTGTGAATATATATCTATATGTGTCACAAACTTAAGAAATCTTCGTTTTTTTATCTCTATTTAAAGATATTAAATTTATTCTATACTCTTAAATGTTTTAACACTTTATTTTTTAAATTTATTATCATAATATGATAATTTTAGCCGTGTTATCTTATTAATTCTTCGTTGCCCTAAGGATAGCCTGACATTTTATATTTTTTAAAAGCCTGCAAGCGGAAATTTGGCTCAAGCGAAGATGTTTGGCATGATGCCAAGTCAGCAGTGAATCAAAAAGGGTGAGACATTAGAAGATCAAGCAAACTTGAAAATGAAAATGGCATTTTGCAATGCCCTGTATCATTAAAAATAGTTTTGCTTATTTTTTAACTTCCATGTTACATGAAAAGTACATTCATGTACTTTGAAGTGACTTGTTATGTCCATGTGCATGCAAACACATGCAAGAAAATGCATGTTGCTTTCAGTGTGACATGCATTTTTTAATATTTAGCAAGTTTCGTTCTATTGGGTGTGCTCTACCATAGTTATCCATTTCCTCCAGGACGAGGGCAACGTAATATACTAACACAACCCAGACAATGCTTGACAAATCCTTCATCTGAACTAGAATCGTTTTCATACTTTCTAAATGAAGAGATCATGTGTACAACACTTCTACACGCCAATAGAAAAGAGCAAGTGAATTTCGAAGATTGCATATGTATATTACAGAAATATTTATTTGTGTAATTAAAAATTTAGATTGACACATCGATATGCATTGTCGTTTTCAATGGCTGAACTTCGAGCTGGGAATGCTCTCATCATCAGGACTGGCAGTGATCGTGATAATTTTGTTGGAGTTGAGAATCTGCGGAAGCCAGGAGACAGCAAACCTTTTTACAGGGCTACTATGGCAGTTAGGCGCTTCTAAATTTCTTTTTCGATGCCTGCGTTTTGATAATTCAAAAAGAAAGAAATAAATTGAACAAATATGCATCAATTTAGAGATAAATTTCTTTGTTTCTTCTTACTTTACGACAATTTTACATTCCAATGGAAGATATAACAGTTGACGGATAGTCCCTTGGATACCGAGGCTGTATTCCCGGTCTTACATACAGTCTTGGCTAAAAGTTTGGAATATTTTTTGAAAACACATATTTTTTGATAATTTGATATTATTTTTATCTAAAACATTTCCCCAAAAACTGAAAAATATTTCTCACTAAAAACACTATTATTTGACAATAATTTGCAAGTAAAATAACTATTTACAAATAATAACAATTAGTTCACAAACTTTAGTATTTAGTGTGTCTCCCATTCACTGCTAGGCAAGCTTCAATTTTCATGGCATGGACCCAATAAGGCGTTGGAGGTAGTCAACAGCAATATTTTGGGTCCAGACTTGTTTCACCTTTGTTTTAAGGTCTTCCAGTGATGAAGGCTGCATGGCTTGAATCTTAATTTTGTTATAGTCCCTCAAATTCTCAATAGGATTCAGGTCTGGGGAATTCCCTGGCCAGGGTCCCAGTAGCTGAATCTCTTCCTGAGCTAGCCACCTCTTTATGGTTGTTGCCTGATGGCAGGGAGCTTCCTCATGTGGAAAGTATTCCAAACTTGCCGCATCATGAAAATAGGTACCTTGTCTTCCAATATTTGTTGGTAAACTGTAGAATTTATAGTAGTGTTTGGTGGCATAAACCACAAGCCACAGCGCATATTCATTGATATTCCACCCAAAATCATCAGCTTTGGGGGCTTTTTGACTCTTGGTAGGACATAATTTGGGTCATAACGCTTTGAGACTGGTGGCCTGACGTGCCTGATTGATTGCCCAAATTGTTTGATTGTAGTCTCGTCTGTAAACATAACTTCAGCCCACTGGGCTGGGATCCAATTTCGATATTTCTTTCAGAAGGTTAATCTGCCCTTGAGGTTTTTGGACTTAATCTTGATATTTTGCAGGTTTATGCGCTCTAAGCGTGAACTCTTCACTCAGACGTCTTCTAATAGTTCTGCTGCTTGGTTGGAGATCATCAAAGTTTAATTCAGCAGCAATTTGGGTTTGAGGTAACAAAAGAATTCATTTGAGATTGACGATGAATACGTCTGTCACCATAAGGCGTGGTAACTCGTGGATGACCTGATAGCGTTTTGGACGAGAAATCGCCTTTGACAGTGATTCTCTGAAAGTTTTCACAATACAGCTATGTGTTACGTTGTATCTAGCAGCAATATCTTTCACTTTGTAACCTTCTTCTCTCAAAATAGCTATTTGAGCTCGTATTTCTCTCGATAATTCACGCGTTTTTTTCCATCTTGATTTATTCAAATTAGCCACGCAAATAAGGGATATGAGTTAAGATAACAAAGATTATATATTTTTTGGGTAAACAATCTTACTATTTATTTTAATGTACTATTTATAGTAGTACAAACGTTTATATGAAAAATATTATTACAATATCAAAAAATATGAAAATGTTCCAAACTTTTGGCCAAGACTGTATATGCCTAAAAACCCAGAAAATATGGACTAAATTTTTTTGGGCATGTGACGCAAAAAATGGTTATGCTTTAAATACAATGATATATGATGGTCGTCAACAAAATGAACCAGTTCATCGTGAGCTTGCTGCAGATGTTGTTTATGATCTGTGTTCTCCATATATTAAAGCCGGTCGCAATATATGTACTGACAATTGTGTATGAAATTGCTTGATGAAAACAGAACTCTTCTTGGGACAATTAGATCTCATAGACGAGAAATCCCTGATATTTTGCGATGCAAGATAATGATACATGAAAGCAAATTTGTTTTTGATCATTCGAATGAGATTATGTTGGTTTGTTATCAGGCAAAGAGAAAAAAAAGGTCATGCTTCTAAGTTCATCACATATGCACCCTGATATTTCTAATGATGAAGGAAACAAACCTTTGATGATTTACGACTACAATAAGCTAAAAGGTGGAGTTGATATGTTTGACCAAAATATAAAGGAATTTAAAACTAAAAGAACTACTAGACGATGGCCTCTGCTAGTATTTTATAACATGATAGATGCAGCCATAAATAATAGTTTTGTTATAATGAAGGAAAATGGGTACCAGCATTCTAAGAACAAATTTATGAAGTGTTAATCTTTTGATCTTGCTAAAGAATATGCAATGAACCGCCTGAAAAGTCGAGGATTAACACGTGAAATACGGTGTGCTGCTTATGAAGTCGGATTCTGTAGTAACCCCTATCTTGAAGTTGCTCGACATGAGCAGATAATTGGAGCACCAAGACGGTGCTATGTTTGTTCAAAAATGTCTAGATCGCATTACTGTAAAGAAGAACGTTTGTTTAGTGTGTAATGAGTAGATTGTTTTCAAAATATAATCATTTTCTTACTGCTTACAAAATGTTGACACATATCCAATGAAAGTTGTAGTTTTAGGGGTCTGTTTAAAATTTAATATTCAAAGTACCATTCCCGCGGTTTTGTTACTATACTACAGTCGTGGACAAAAGTCTTTGCGCTTATTTAAAAGCTTTTAATATACCATGAAAAACCTCTCTATTTTGACTGCGATTTTCTCGTTAACCACTTAAGATAGGATTCTGAACTTTTTACACGTAATAATGGAAACCCTTGTCAATGCAACGACGCTAGCAATTTTCCGCGTGAACTAATTTCACGCTACAAATGCGTAAGATTACCATCGCTATCAGAAACCGAGCGTTAGAGCTCTCGCACTTAAATTACAAAATTGAGGTTATTGTAGCTACACAACATTTCTCGAAGATCGCTTTTCAGAATAGTGAGAAAAGACAGATGGGTTTTTCCAGAAAGATAAGTCAAGAAACGGTCGACCACGAGTGCTGGGAGAAAGGACAGAGCGACGGTTGGTCAACAAAAGCCAAAACAATCTATTTTGGACCCCACAGCAGCTGAAGGCAGAAGTACTGTTGGCTCAAACTGTATCAGACAGAAGCATACGTCGATCCCTATTCAGTAATAGCCTAATTGGTGCTCCCAAGTCGAAATTATAAAGGACGCACCTTCAGAAACGAATGACCTTCTGTCGCTCAAAACGAGACTGGACCTTGGGTTACTGGAATGTCATTTTTACATATGAGTCAAAGATGTAAATTAATCCACGACGAAAGCAGTGTGTTCGCCGCCCTGTTAATTGCAGCCAAAATAAAAAATATTGTACGCAGACAACCAAATTTTCAAAGTCTTTGATGGTGAAGTGTCCAGGGGCCATGGATTCGATGCAGTGTCAACGCATACTTGAACATGAACTGCCCACTCTGTATTCAGGCCCATCCAAGTTTTTCTAACAAGACGGTGCAACATTTCACACATCCAGGCTACCCTAAAATTTCTCAATTCGAAAAACATGTCGATACTCCAACACTTTCCACCACAAAGCCCCGATTTGAGCATAATCGAGAACCTATGGAAGTTGCTTAAAGATAGCGTGAGTGCGAGAAATCCACAAACGTTGGATGACCTCTGGGAGGTCGCCAAAGACGAATGGTAAAAAATCGACGGCCTCACAATAAAGTGACATTACAGGTCCTTTCCTGGATGAATCGAGTGCATTTTGGCCGTAAAGGGTAGCTCTATAGACGCACAAACTCTGTTGAAACTTTCATGGTTCTATCTCATTTGGTTGGGGACTTTTGTCTCCGACTGTAGTATACAATGATTTGGCATTCAAAAATCAGATGATTCAATTTTTGAATTTTTTTATTTGCAGGGAATTTTTTCAATTAAAAATTTTCTGTAAGAATGCTTGGCAGCTCCCGTTTCTAAAATTCTAAAATCTCCCTGCATTCTAGTTTGGAAAAGAGTCTCGAAAACGTCCTTAAAAGAAGGATTTTTAGAAATAAACAAAGTACTGAAAAAAGCATGTACTTTAAAGCATAGTTAAAATCAATCATTCGCTTTACCCAGTCCGAGGCAGGGCACTTTTCAATAGCTGGGCTAATTCTACGTGGCTCAAGGAATAACCAATTAGTTTGGCCACCTAGTAGTTAAATATAGGTCACAAAAAGGAAATCGACTAAATGTATAGGTCTAACATTCCTCTCATTTAAAAGTTTTACCTTTAAATGTTTTGAATTCAGTCTCACTGAAGTGTTAATTGAATTATTTATAGCTGCATCATCTTGAATGTCTATTTACTAGCTAAAAATGAATAAATCTTGCGTAATAATCTCTAAGGTTTCTGAAAATTATATCTTATATTCATATGTCGCTTTGATAGTAAATATGAAGGAATTTTTTAATGATGGAACTCAATTATTAACATTGACGTTTTAATTTTAGATTTTTCATAGTTACAACATTGACATTGGAAATTTTCCCACAAATCGTCAAAATAAAGTTTCCAGTTGAAGACACTTTCGAATTTTTGGTGTGATGAGCACCTACGAGGACATGGGAAGCTAATTTTCCGAGATAACACTTAACAACTAGTATAAAACTTACTTCAAATTTCTATTAAAAGCAGACTTCAAAAACAAGATTTTCTAGCATATATCGAAGCATTATCATTTCCCAAGCATTTTAGAGTAAAATTTGACAAGAACAGTGAATCTTTAATTGGCAACAATTTTTTATTTGAATGCATATTGTATACCGTAAAACAGGCAAATATCAGCCACCTTATAAACTTGGTGATTATACACTTGCCTACATATGTAGAGCTGTACCTACTACACCTAAACTGAATAGTGAACTATTGATCGATGTTTCTTGCATTGTTCTGATTGGATAGGAGAGCTGACGTATCGTAGGAGAGAATAAGATAGAGAAAGGTATGTACATCATAGCATGAATTAAAATCGCAACGACTCTTTAATTACTCGCAGTTAATCATGCCGCCGAAAAGATATACTAATAACGATATGTATAAAGCTGTTAAAGTAAAAGAAGATCGCATGTCACAAAGAAAGGCAACAAAAACCTTCAAAGTAAACAGAAACATTACAACGGTATCTAAAAGCTGTTAATAAAAATGAAATAATTCGGGCAGTTGGCAGACCTACAGAACTTACACGAATAGAAGAGAATTTGCTTACTCGAACCATACAGACAATAACCGAGTAGGGATTCGGCCTCACGAAACCTCTACTTCAAGACCTGGTGCATCAATATCTGGAAAATAGTGGACGTGAAGTGAATAGATTTATGCAACATATGGACTTGTGGTAGTTGTACTAAAGGCACAAGTGACTTGCACTTCACGTGCTCACAGTGTTTATAAACTAAAATTGTGTTTACTTTACAAGAACATTGATAAATATATTTCTTAATAACATTTTCTGAAAGCGGCTGATATTACCCAATTTTTGTTGTAAAAATACATATATTATATATTTGATTTCCGTATTAAAAAATTATACATACTTAAAATATTTTAACTTCGTTTTTCTGGAATTAAATATAGTGCTTGCTGTTTACAAAAAACAATATAATATATATTTGTGGTTACATGGAAAGATAAATATTTAAAAACCACTTTAACCCATTATGACCTAGCGTGGAGTATAGTCTGCACTTGTAATTATGTAAATTATGAATAACATTTAATATTTCTTGACAGCAGATTATAATATAAACATTTTCCAGCTAATTATACCTTAGAAAATCTATATTCTTCATGTGTAGCTATTTTGAATGTTAAGGGCATCTACATTGCAGGGGTGCTATCTGCAAAGAGGGTGATATGATTTGATTATTGTAAAATTCTAGTTAACATGTGTTGTTATATAAAAGTATCTTGTTATTGCATAAAGTAATACTGCTATTGCAATCAAGTTTTTTCTCAGAAGTGCTATTTCTTAGACACACCCATCACAATGGATGGATTTATTCATGTAGACTATAGTCTACACTAGGCTATTGAATGAATGATTTCAATAAAAACTGCAGTTTGTTGAATCTTGTTTGTTACCCTCATATACCAGGAAAATATCATATAAATGGGAAAGGAACCGATATGTTAGATCAATATTTGAATAGATATCACATCAGCATTGGGAAAAAATTATTTTGGTATTTATTCTGTCATGGTTGAATTGAGCCTGTTTGACATCCAGATTTTATGATAGAAATAGGAGTGCATTAATTTTCAATGACTTTCTTTCCCAAAGGTATTTGGACACCCACCCCTCCTTTTCTTATCTAAGGGTTGCAGAATTTCATATTGCCTTTGATTTGATGGCATTGATCAAATTGTCAATAATACAGATGGTAAGAAGAAGTGAGAAATGTGCTGGGTATATAAGTGTACAACATAGTGCATAACTGAATGGTTTAAGTATAAATTAGGATGTTGTATGTATTGCTTTTATGATTTTCATCACTGCTAGAAATGTATTTTGGTGGTAAATTGTCCAGTTTCACTATTTTTGAAATCAAGCACATATGTCTCTCAATTTGTATGGTATGTGCAGTTTACTTGCTAGCAGTATTTTAAATTCACAAAAAGTATATAAGGCAGGCATTATGATGCTTAGCACCAGAAAAACTAAATTGTAATGTTTATCTCACATTTTAAAATTTATAAAAAATGTTGTGCTGACAACCTAGCGTGGACTATAGTCTACATGCCATAAAAATAGCTAAGACTGTTATTTAACAATATTCTAGCTGTAGTTATGCTTGAAAGGTTCTCCATGATAGAGATTAGCAAAAAATTGCTTACTTCAATGAAAATAAAAAACTCAGGTCATAATGGGTTAAAGTGGCTGATATTTGCCACGGTATTATAAAATGTTTTCACTTTTTTCTGATGCAATAATTGCAATGTTTTTACAATTTACAGTTCTTTTGTTAAAACGTGACAGCCTTCCATGTGGAAATGCGATTCTCTTCCATTTCCATTCCATTTCCACAACTATTTTGAAAACATTTCCATATTTTTCCATTAATTTCTGCATCTTTCTATAATCCTTAGAGCTAGGGATTAGGGCTTTGTGGAATCAACATTTTAATGGTTTCAATCCCCTCATTGAATTTGGACTCATTTCAATCCCATGACATTTTCTGTAAGATAGTTCCATTGCTACCACAGTATAACTACTATTTTGATCAAAGTTCGAAAAATTATGAGTAAGATTCTAAATCCGTGGTTAAGCTCCACGTTCAAGAGCATTAACATAGTCTCATAGCAAGAAACAGAAAACATGTTCTCAACATCTTTGTGAAAATAAAAGTTATAAGAAATGCGAAAACTGCGATAATGTATATGAAATGCATTCTGCACAAACTAAAATTACAACTGTCACGTGTATATGTAACAATTACAAGCAGTAATAATAACTCCTTGTTGCTTCAAAACAGTAAATTTTCGTAATTTTATTGAATTTAGTGAATATATGAGGCAATCTGAAAATGTCTTATGAATTTTCAAAACTTATTAAATAATATAATTAAGTATGAAGAATTGATTTTAAATATGAATGGAAACATAATTTGTGGAATATCGGAGCTCTGGTTTAAAGATATTGATAATGATAATATTTATGAGAGAAATTAGCTGAAGATATTTCGCAAGGATAGAGATCTTAGAAATCCTAAAAAGACTAGAGTTGGCGACATATTATTGATTGTATCTATACATTTTCATCCCTAAATATGGCCAATTTGAAAGCTTATTGTTAGGAATTATAATATTTCCATTTAATTGACTTTGCGAACTATAAATTCAGTTACTGCCAAAAGTTTAAGACCAGGCACATTTAACGTAGAAAGACATATTTGCCAGCTATCTAGTGAACAATATTTTCAATCTCAACTACTAGAGTACGTGACACAATAAATAAGTTGTGTGCGGTTCTAACTAATAAATTTATAATTACATGTACGTTAACATCCCCAAAAGTAATTTATGTCAGTCATGTAGAGTGCTCAAATTGCTGCTTTTACAAATGTAGGGATGTCACACTGCACCATAGTTTTCAAAATGAACGCGTCTAAAACTAGACACAAAGGCAATTCAAGTAACACAAAGATTGCGAGCCCCTGGCCACCCTCATAGAACGTTTATAGAATAATTGGTTGATACAATCACCAATACACGACATGTTGCTGATTTAGCTCATGAACATGACTCATCAGTCTCAATTCATACAGTGCAGTGGTTTCTTAGTTCACGATGGTCTTAAAATCATACTGCCCTACCAAAACCTACGTCTGACAAAGGCAACGATTAGGAATCATCTGAAGTTTATCATGAAGCATGAGAACTGGACTATGACGGATGAAGCCACCATTAAACAGCTTGAACGTATCAACCGCATTATATGGCCAACTAGCCAGCGGCACAACAACTGCTATATTGAACAAACAATGAAACATTCACAATCACCGATGGTCTAAGGCAGGCTCAGCAATTTTGAATTTGGATTTCTGACCACATGAGAAAAATGTGTGTTTGAATGATTGTAAACAAGCGGGAGGCATTCCTATGTGTCAATTGATGCAACATGTTCATGAAGGATTTTGAATGCAGCAAAGCCAAGTTGATGAAGGAGTGGTTATAAAGAAGAGAGATTCAGCTGCTGAACTGGCCAGGGAACTCCCATACAAACATCATTGAAAACTTGTGGGTTAAGCTCAATGACATGTTGTCAAAACAAAATCCAGACAACCTAGATGATCTTAGTGCAGCTATTCTCCATAATTTCAGTTAAATTCTACAAAACCTTAAAGAGTTTGGTCTACATGTAAATCCCGCCTCAGCCAATTCAGATTTTAATCAAAGTGCTTGGTGATTCCATCAAATACTGACCACGATCATCCAATAAATGTCTGGAAAACAGTTATTACACAAAAAACTTGCAATTTTACCACAAGTTTGCTGTTTACATTGACGGCAAATTGAAAACACTTCTTGATCCCACTGCCTTAGCGTCTCTTGTTAAAGGCTGATGAACTGCTTGTGGAATTTCAAACCCTAATATTTGAAAGGCAAGCCTTTCACTTTTCTGGATTACTCTTGGATTTTCAAATTTCTTTCTTGACATGGAAAGATTAGAACATTTGCAAGATCACGCAAAAACAAACGACGTTTGTGTTCTTTCTTGCTGGCTATGNCAGCTATTCTCCATAATTTCAGTTAAATTCTACAAAACCTTAAAGAGTTTGGTCTACATGTAAATCCCGCCTCAGCCAATTCAGATTTTAATCAAAGTGCTTGGTGATTCCATCAAATACTGACCACGATCATCCAATAAATGTCTGGAAAACAGTTATTACACAAAAAACTTGCAATTTTACCACAAGTTTGCTGTTTACATTGACGGCAAATTGAAAACACTTCTTGATCCCACTGCCTTAGCGTCTCTTGTTAAAGGCTGATGAACTGCTTGTGGAATTTCAAACCCTAATATTTGAAAGGCAAGCCTTTCACTTTTCTGGATTACTCTTGGATTTTCAAATTTCTTTCTTGACATGGAAAGATTAGAACATTTTCAAGATCACGCAAAAACAAACGACGTTTGTGTTCTTTCTTGCTGGCTATGCAAGATTTTGAAGTAACAGCAGCGACCACAGGCGAGTAAGTCGACGAACAAAATAACACCAATATAACCGCACTAGATGATCCGCAGGAGATTTGCTTTTATTATAATTAATAACGATCTGATTCTTGTTGTGCTCTTCAGCAATGACTTCAAAATTATGCGTTTAACTAAGATAACTGAGCAATTTTTGGTACATAACTTACCGATGCAAAATGTTCTTGAAACCAAACCCCAAAGAAAATAATGGCCGTTGTCGAGAAGCTTGCTTTTCTTTTGGAATTTTCGATTTGTTCTTCCGAATTGTGCCAACCAAGTTAGTGTCACGCTTTAAAAGTTCCTCATAGAGCGGGATAGTTGTAAAAATTTGTCACAGGCGTCCTGTCAATTGCCAATTGCTAGTTAGGCTCGTGACAATCCCAAGGTTTAAAATCTGATGAGTTCGTGCGTCAGTTCTATGGGAAATGACGGCTAGTGCCTCATTCTGGAAAAAACTGATTCATGAGAAATTCTTTAATCGCACCGGAGAAGTATCCTGCACAATATACAAGAGCAATGCTTTCGATGGACTCACGAACTCTTATCAGCCATATGACTAACATGATATCTCAGACCGGTTCATATATAATCTTACTCAAGACCATTTTGTAAAATATATTTTAGGATATCAAAATGCAATAAAGTAAACTACCTCTCCTTATATTATAGGTATTTATCTAGTTACTATAGGTTGTGGCGCTCTTCGGTAAATCACTAAGAAAACAAAGGACTTATAAAAAATGCACCATGTTCCATAACATGTACAAACGAAAAAAACTTTAATTTGTCATACAATACAAATTTTTGGTGGCAGGCCCATATCCGACACAGCCCAAATTCAAACTGTGGTGTGCTGGTCACATTAATAAGGAGTAAAATAACTTATACTATTGCTAATACACAAAACAATCGCAATAATCCTATTAACAATGGTCTAAAAACAGGGGCGTGAGTTAAACCTTATTTGAAAGATCGCATTGAATACATATGAGAATAAAAAATAAAGAGGTTTGGCTTAATAAATTTGCGGCGATTTAATCATGTTAGTCAAACACTGCTAGCTTTGAACGATATGCTTTGCCATTACTGGAAAATGTTCATGTACATGTTCATAAATTTGGTAAATATTGTATCAACTTTTAAGAAATAAACAAAAAGTTGCCCAGGCTATTATATGAAGAACTAGTTCGCCTTTGTGAATTAGGAATAAATACCAGCGAAAGCAAAAACATTCAATTTTCTAAATAGTAAATATGAAGTACAAAAAATATACCACTAAATGAGGGGTATCCATAAAAGAGTAATTAGGATATGGAGTAATCTCTCTCAATGTATAGTTGGTAATTGAATCTTTCCTAAAAAGCAAATTAAAATCATATATATATATATATAATGTGCATCATTCCGCTTTGCTATTTTAAAACTCAATAGTTGAATCGATTTTCTAAGCGCGAGAATTCACGAATGTTAAAGTGAAATTTGAATTAATTGAATTCGTACCTTTAACTAATAAGATTGTCCATACTGATCACACGCTTCCGATTTAAACATAACAACATCATTCTCTTTATAGCTTTGTATATTCTATATTAATAATTTGTTGAATGCAATTTGTTACCTTCCCTAACCAAAATTTGTTTCGCCGCCACTGTGAATATGCATGTATTACTCAATTGCAAAGATTATATTTTACAGAAGAAGAGTTCGGAGTTGGTTTACTCTAAACTTATTAGACTATTTAAGCGGTTGAAGCAGTTACAATTAGTAGCAGCAAACCAGACAAGACTTAATCTACAAAAACACTTGGCTAGCAAAGCCGCGAATGCTGAACCAATATCTGAGTTCCCCCCAAAATTGCAATCAAGTAAATATCGTCATTGTACCGATAATCTTTTAAAAAATAATTTTTGGCAACTACCATTTGAAATGTATTTATTAGTTAAATCAAATGGAAGACCAACACCAAATCTAGATTTATGTCACATGGATGGGCAAAACAAAGAAAACTTAAAATCGAATAGTACAATAAATATGACTGACTGGCTTTGTGAATGTGATTTAAGGACTTTTGAGTGATTGTTATCAGATCTCTGCTTGGTAACTTTCTTACCGAGAGCAGAGAGCGTTGTTTGAGCGATTATTGTGTACTGACGATTCATCAATTAAATCTTGTCTCTCACCCAGTTGAACAGAAGTCGAATACTGATCTTGTGCTTACATATTTTTTATGTTATGAATCGGAGAGCTAGTAAAACTCAATCGGATTCCTTTTGTTAGGTATGTGGAAAATTCACTGCAAAAGATCGAAGAAAAAATAATATCATAAGAGCTATTAAAATCGCCTATAACTACTACTTTGGCTGTAAGATTGGAGATCAAGATAAACCATGGGCACCGCTTCCTGCAAGACTTGCTTTAGTGGACTTAGTCAATGGTTGAATGGCAAAAGGAAAGCCATGCTCTTTGCAGTTTCGATGATATAGAGAGAAGCTAGTAATAATTATTCAGACTGTTATTTGTCTGACCTGACATCAGTGGAATAAACAAAAAGCAATCTAAAATTCAGTATCCTTCCTGTCCGTCAGCTCTTAATCCACTACCCCGTGATCTGCAGAATCTTGTACCTATTCCTCCATCAGACTTTAGAAGCTCGGAGTCCTCTGATAGTGAATCTGTTGGCGCAACTGCATTCGAAAGTGACGACGACTATTTCCCAAGTCAGTCTCAAGAGAAAAAACCACAACCACTTAATCAGGAACAGTTAAATGACCTTGTCAGAGACCTCAAACTATCTAAAGATAATGCTGAACTTCTCGCCTCGACACTCCAACAATTCAATCTCCTTGAAAACAAAAGTTACTGTTTATCGTGAACGCCAACTGGTATTTGCAACATTCTACAAAATGCAAGATGGTATGTGCTATTGTGATAACGTGACTGGTAATGGAAGAATTACAATATCATCACGATCCTCAGGAATGGCGACTGTTTATCGACTCTAGTAAACTAGTCTTAAAGCAGTTCTATTACACCATGGAAATCAGAAACCTTCAATCCCAGTTGTTCACGCCGTTGGATACAAAGAAAACTACGAGTCCATGCAAACTATTCTTCAGATGATTCGATAAACTGATTATAAGTGGAAAATATGCGGTGACCTTAATGTTATTGCACTGCTTTTCGGATTGCAGCTAGGCCATACAAGACATATGTGCTTTTTATGCTTGTGGAACAGTCGAAATGATGTAAACCATTTCCATCTAAGAAACTGGCCTCCACGTACCCCAGCTGTCACAGGAAGATTAAATATTCTTCACACTTCCTTGGTTGATCCTCAAGATGTTAATCTTCTTCCCTTGTACATAAAGTTGGGTCTTATGAGAAATTTTGTGAAGGCAATAAGCAAAGATGGCGAGGGCTATGCATGCTTACGAGAAAAACTTGATTTTAAAAGTCACTCGAAAGTGAAAGAAGGAGTATTTATCGGCCCAGAAATCCGTGAGATCATGAATGATACAAACTTAAGAAGGAGCTTACCACAGTAGAGCGAAACGCTTGGGACGGTTTTGTGAAAATAACCAAAGATATGAGTGTTACATTAGGATAAAATGCTATAAGTCTTCGTACACGTCAAAATTCTGTTAGAAAATTTATTGAAGGGGATTTTGATATCAATGACAAGGAAAAAGGCAGAGCATCAGATGATCTTGACCAAAGTATTCAACAGCAATTGGATGAAAGCAGACATGCAAAACAAAAATTTTAAATCAGCTGAATCATTAAATCACAAATCAAACAATGGATTGATTCAAAGGCATTGATTTTTTTAGGAGAGGGAAATCAATGTTACTTGATAAATGGAAGAGGTGTACAGAAGCAAATGGAAATTATTTTGACAAGTTTGAAGACTCGAATATTTTATAACAATAAAGTCAAAATGGTTTTGTTGTCAAAATATTAATATTATAATAAAATATTTTAGGCCTGAAATGTGTAATTATTTAGGCAAAAAAGCAAAAATATTGAAAGGATAATTTTACTTTCCAAAGGGAATGGTTGCAATTGATAAGCAATTGTTTCCCTGAAAATGTGATTTGAGTTTCATAAAATACATGCCTCAAAAGCCTAGCAAATTTGGAATTAAATTTTGGCTTGCATGTGATGCACAATCCAATTATATTTTAAATGCTATGCCATATACAGGAAAAGAAGTTACTTGGGCTTCCTTGGAACTTGGTGAGCATGTAGTAACTTCCCTAACAGAGCCATTTTAAAATGCTGGCATTACAGTGACAACTTGTAATTTTTTCAGCTTTACGAAAATTTGTGATGAAAATGTTAGAGCTAAGCAAAGAGAAATATCAGACTCACTAAAAACTAGAAATTTTATGATTCAAAGTTTATGTTCACTGAAACAGCAATGCTTTGTTCATATAAAGCCAAGAAAAAAACTGTTTGTTGTCATCACTGCCTTTGAAGCCAGAAATGATTGAAGGTGATTCAAAAATGGACCTCTAGTAATAAATTACAATAATTCCACAAAATGTGTGAATACTGCTGACAAAATGTTGAGAGGATACTCTACGAAAGTCGCCTCATGTAGATGATCCTTGGAAGTCTTTTTCAATTCGCTTGACATTAGTAGGGTTAGCAATCGCCAGCAGTAATAAAAGAAAAACACTGATTTTATTTACAGAAAATTTATGCAAACCAGAACAACTAAAAATACCAAACCCAAAAAGCTTTATTGTTCTAGGAAATACAGTGTTTCAAAAGTCCGTTACATTTTCAATAGTCCCGAAAGATATCTTAATAATTATGTATAAAGTTTGTTTTACGTTTAATATCACTCCAGGCGAGGAATATTTTTCTGCTTAATTGAACAGGAATTTCACAATCTTTCACGACATTTCGGCAATCGTGTTATCAGCAGATATTTCCATAATTTCTGGAAACCGCAGTCTCCAGATCTCAACCCCTATTGGCCCTGGCAATGGTTTATCATATACTCCCTCCTGAAACAAAGGAAGAGTTGATTGTGCGTATCAAGATAAAGATAGCAAGTATTCCTTGCGAAACAATAATAGCAGCCATAGACAATTTGGTGAAAGACTTGAGGCCGTTGTGTCAGAAAAGGGAGGACACTTTCAATCTTTGTTGTGGGTGACAGATTGATTACGATTTATCATTTTGTTGGTTTGCTATCTATATTTTGAAAATTCTATAACTTCAATAAAACTTCTTTTCTCAAATATTTTCAGACTAAAACTGATTAAAATTAAAAATTTATTAAAACTATTTTTTTCTCAAGTAGGTCTATATTAATGGGGAAGTAACGAAAGCCTTTAACAGATATTTTGGAATCCAAGATTTGTGTGAAATTCCTATTCAATTAGGCAAAAAATCTTCCTCATCTGAACTGATTTTCTACGAAAAAACCAGCTTCCTACATAATAATTAAGAGATCTTTCTGAACTATTCAAAATGTAAACGAAGTGCTTTGTGCATCAAACACTAACATACTGTCTGTGGGGAAACGCACCCATTGTAGCCTTTGTAACATCAATTAAACCTGTAATTGTTGTGTGAACTGCAATAAGTTTATTTGCAGAAGTTTTTCTAATGCAAATTTGTGAGAAATGTACTGAATCAAATTTGTAATAAAAATTGTCTCATTTATAACATATTTTTTACATATACATATAATAAATTATTAATACCTTGAAATATTATTAATACCCTGAAATTTATTATTTTCCACTTATAATGCTCATTGTTCAATTGGCTTATTTAGTCTTTCAATATATATTTAGGTAGAGCAACAAAGGGGATTTTTGATGAAAATTTTTAGAGAATTGCATTTGTTTAAGTAAGTGTAATAAAAGGAAAAAAATAGAAAAATTCAACAAATGCCTTAAAATAATTTGAAAAAATATAATAAATATAGGTCAAACGACATATTCAGTCGTTCTAGAGTAGAACATCCTTCGACAATAGATTAGACAATAATTCATGGCATGATAAATATGCAAAGCAAGCTAACGTCATTTATAACTTATTTACAAAAATTGTGAAAAATATAATAAAAACCAGTCATTTTGAGATTTTAAATTCCTAAAATCAGGTTTTAAGAGTTTCACTTGTCTGTCATCAACAATGTTTGCAAAAATATTTTTATTAATTAATTATATTTCCAGGAAAAATTAATCATAAATCATAATTACATGAAGATATTAGCATACCTGGGTGTGACATATTTATCTGTTGAAGCATCATAGTTAGGTGAAATAGGCGAAGAATCAGAAATTTGATTGGTCCTAAACATATGCAAATATATTCACTTCACTATCCAATAAACGTGCAATAGATCGTCAATATTTCATAGAGCAGATTGTCATTTGCAAAAGCAACTGCAATAATTTTTGCGTTATCAAAATTCTGTCGACTTATTTATTAACTGTAATTTTTACCATTAACAAATTTCGGAAACTGTATTATTCGTGTGGGTTTCGACCTGCAAAAATGAAACAATTTTCAGCTCTTTTATTGTTATAAATTATATATATGGGCATATCCTTAAATAAAGTTGTTATTGAGAAATTTTTCCAAATTTTTTTCTAAATATATTTAGTTTTGGCTTGAATTTATATATTTGGAAGTTGAATTCAATTAGTCCAAGTGATAACAAATACTTCTAAACTATTTACACGTGTCTAAAATGAATGCTATGACACCAATTTCAGGCGATGAATTGTTACCATATTTAAATTTCCTCACAGATTTTCCATAGGACTAAAACTATCTACCATATTATATGTGAGTGCCTCTACTTGGAAATAAGAGCTGAATCTCTCATTGAATGTTCCTATATTCTTTGTCCCGTAGCTAACACATCAAAGCACGTAAATGTTTTACTGACACACTTAGTAATTATATCTTCAAGTGAATTTTCTTTAATTGTTACATAAGCGTCTTGCTGACATGAAAGAATTGTTTAGAGCGGCTTCACTGAAAGGTTTAAAGTGTTAGTTAGGAGACACATTCGATACAAGCGTTCAGTGTACTTAAATATTATTTCGTTTGCAATTGCATTTAAATTGGATAAAACAGCAGTTACATACACAGAAAGTATTGTTACTAACAATTACATCCGATTAGCAGTGACAACAAAGAATGACGTTGTGTAATACATAAAGGTTTGTCATAATAACCATTATGTCATTGTACATGTTTTATTCAACATGATACAATCTAAAACGAATTCAGAGCAAAATTGTATGATGTGGCAAAAGATATTCAATATTTCAGTCTTATATGTACATGCCAATAAGGTTGAAAATAATAAGAAATTCTCACACAGTGTTGCGAGTGCCAGGCATGCAGAAGATTCACCATGTTTGAAGCTGCACGAAACAGTTCCATAAAATATTCGACTGTGGCAAAAATGTCAAAGAAGATTCAGAAATTTGCTGAAGAAAAACCATTTAAGAGCTAATGGTACATTAAATGAACGTTTTCGTTTTTATTACATTAATTATTCTTGGAATTAAAATTTATTGGAGCTGTAAGAAATCCATATACATAATATGCTATTATTAATTAAAGTTTCTGTTAAGAAACTGTTTATCACTTATTTCTGAATAAAATACTTAATACAACATCAATTGTGCTCATAATGCAAAATTAAAGGTTTTAAATCACACATGTTCCGTAGCTAACAATGGTCATGTGCTGAAACCAACAAACTGTTAACAACATAAACTCTTACAAGAATGAGATATTTAGTGAGAGTATGGTTCTTGCCTAATAGTAGACATCCATTTTCTCTAACAATAGTAAAATATGTTGGAAAGGTCACTCACAATCAGACATTTTTGTTAGAAGATGCATGTCTAAAATTTTATATATTGTCTGTGGTCCCATAACCAACTGCATGTGTTTTGGTGAGAACCATAATTACGCAATGGCTAAAGTTGCATCATATTTAATATGTGAAAGTAATGAATATTGAGGTATAAATATCCCGCACCAATAATGGATATGCCGATATACATATAGCATTTTGCAAAACGTGTCACCATGAACAATAACGAATATTATAAAATTTAGAAAATGTTTCATTTTTCATTACGATCTTGTTTTTGACCTGCTATTTCAGGCCGACATGCAAGATATAATCAAATAATATTGCAGCAATATTTTGAGATATTGGAAGTTTCAATTGTTCTGGAAGTGTTATTTTGGTCCAGATTTCTGGTTTTGCATGGTTATTGTTGTAAGAACAACCACAGTATAAACTAAGACAATATCTTCAAATTTTAATCACTATGCTTCTATGCATACTATTAAACTATTTATAACTGATTGGTTTTCCTTTAAAACAATTGCTTTCTAAAAAAACATTTATATCATTTGCATTGCAATTAGCACACGATATATAATAATAATTTGTAATCGAAATCCGAAACAATGCACGCGATTTCCCTTTTTTGGAAAAAATTAAGAATTCAGTCTAGCACAATAGCTTCATTAAAAATTGTGAAATTTCAGATTTGAAAGTTTGCTAAAAATAATTTTAAAAAACTAGTTTAAATGCAGAAAGTTTGCGAATTACTGAACATCCACACTAGAGCTCTACGCCGCCGCCGAAAAATCAAACGGCGTAAAAACTTATTTCATGTTAATATTTATTTCATCAGGTTGTCGTGTTTATTTCGTTTTTCTTGTCACTCAATGAACGAATTGCGGATTTTAATAGCATTGTACCACATGCGTTTATAAATAATGGGTTTATAAGCACTTGTATATTTCATTTAGAACCTACTCTGATAATGTTAGGATAGCTCTACGTCCCTATTACGACAACCACCAAATAACTAACAACATAAGGTCTAAAAAAATCAACAACAAATTGAAGAAGCAACATAAAGTTTATTATAAACTTTTTTACAATTGCTTGATAGACATGTTTTTAATGAAAACGTAATTTTCGCGTAAATACACGAATCCGAAATTCCATTTTCAAGGTGAACAAAAGAAGTAGCCAATCACATAAATGACATAAAAAATACTTTTATTTACTAACTAATAAGTATTTAAAAACACTTCATTAAAACATACCCATTATTATTTAATTTCTTGGACTCTAAAAATTGACTTTTACGTTTTGATGCGGAGCGTGTTTCGATCGCACAAGTAGATAAGTTTGCTTTCAAAGGAGAATCCTCTGCTATCATGCTCGCTGATATTTCACACAAGTTCTCATTTTGCGCATTATGTAACGGAGTTGAAAACAAATGTGCTTTCGTTTTAAACAACGTTGACGAAGATATGTCATGATCAAAGAGTTCGGTGCCTTTGCAACTAAAATTAGCGGAGAAATCTTTATCATAAATATCATGATTCAAGCTATTAGTTGAAAACAAGGAAATATCTGTAGACTGGTTCTTACATTCAGGAGAAAGTTTTTCGGAAATAAGTTGATCAGCGTCCGTGAATAACAAAGTGTTGCTTTTTTTAGTATTTTCACCTGAGTTTCCAATACTTAGTCTATCACATTCAGAAGGCGAACTAATTAGGGAAGAACTGCATTTTAAAGAATTTGGAGTTTGATTACAATTAAATTCCATAAACGGTAGCAATTTAGAATCATAGGAGGTATTACATGCAATTTGGTTTATTTCTTCAACAGACAAGTCAGAATTTGCATCAATGTTCTTTTGGGAATCATGATCGTCACAAATGTTGTCATCATGCTTTCGACAATCGAAATCATTGGCTAGGCTATCTACGATTTCATCTAAATATTAAAACCATAAAAATAGCTTTTAGCTGAACTTTATATAGCTGTCATTAATTTAAATAATCGTTTTGTAAGTCTGTTGAAAGGAGGTGAATATTGGCTCACAATTGAGGGAAGAAAACCAGCACGTCGCAATGCGAACAATTAAATTGATAATGACGATTGAAAATTATAATACTAATGAGTAGAGAAAAAATAGGGCAACACAAAATGTGTACACAAAAGAGGTACAGATAATAAATCTTGGAGTCAAAATGTAAAAAAAGATTTGCTTCGATAAGTATATTATTAAAATTTTTCATGTAAACGTTCAATTCAAGAATCCTTGGAATAAACTTAAAAATTGTAATTATAATTATAATTTGGAAGGTCTTTGTACAAAAACTGCATTTGTGCCAATAAGTAAAAACGAATTAACCTGATTCTTTCCAATTTGTTTTTATCCCATCGGCCTTTAATTGCTGGTAAATCTCGGAACCATACTTGCTTAGCCTGCCATTAATGTACCACTGGAATCGAAAGAAATTCATGCTAAACAATACCTAAATTAATACTACAATAACTTACCTAGCTTCATTAAAACTAAAAATCTAGAAATTTCAAGACTTACTGGAGAAATCCAGCAAAAAAATGTATATCGACTCGGAGTACGCTTTTCGACCCCTGTGTACACCTCTCCATAGTAAAAATCGTCGATATATGTGTGTAATTATATCTACAATAAAAATTTAAAAAAATTTAAGGAGTTTTAATCTATTATAAAACATCATCATTTTGCTGGAAATTTATGATTTAACAAAAGTTCTGTAGTTTTATGCCCTTAAAATGCTATTATAATGAGTTCCATGTTTGTATATTCTCAACAAAATTTGTAAATAACTATAGAATATATCTCTTAAAGATCAGTGATCTCATTGCCACAAAAATGTGGGTACAAATCTCCACAGTAAAGTAGAGTTGCAACCGAATTAACTGGTCGCTGGATCAGAGAATTGTTGGTGGGTCAACTCTTCTTCAATGCTTCTGGGTCTATTGGGTACCGGATCACATTTATAAAATTAAACAAATGATTGAAATAAATTACACAAATGGGCTCATCTCAATAAAGTCAGGCATATTTTTACGTAATCATTGAATTACACAGAAGTTATGTGTACCTTAAATTGTTGTAATGGTTTCAGAAGTTTTATTAAGTTGATTTTCGCTTGTTTCTGTAAAAAAGCCCTACAAATTCACTTTTTATATTTAGAATTCGAAAAGCAATATTCAGAGAATGTATTTGCAAATCCCAATCCGAATCCAAATTATATATTAGTTTACGTATTAACTTCCATAGCAGAAACAAATGTTGTTAGGATACGGATAAAAAACTGTAGCTGTTTATCGTACAATAGAAGAATTCAATTGAGAAATGTGATTTACATATCGCGCTCAAAGCGTTAGCTCCCGAAATAATTTTTTAAATTAAACTCTATTTTGCAGTCATTGCTAAGCATAATAAGAACAGCTTAAATTTTTTAATGATCGTAAACTTAGAAAGAATGAAAACATCCACCTTTTAGTGATCCGGTTTTGGATTGATCAAGATTAAATGTTATTTTTGTGTGAAATAATATATATATATATATATATATATATATATATATATATATATATAACAGATATTATTTAATCAAATATAGTTACATAATAAATATATCTTGATTGTACAACTTTGTGATTTTTATTCTGAAGGTGTTAAAAAAAAGTTCAAAAATCGTATATTTAAGCAGAACTCCTTGCATAAGTACAGAAAAAGAATTTAGAGAATTTCGTAGATAATTATAAATGAAAAACTGCGAGCAGCACTAGGAAAGAGAGCTTAAAAAACGAGAACAAACGTTTTAGATAATTTCAGAAGTTCGTTCAACTCTTCCAGTGACAGATCATGATTACCAATGCGGGCGGTATAAACAAATTCCATTGCCAAACGGACTGATTCTATTGAATACTGTGAAACATCAAAGTTCTAAATAGAAACATAATTCATTCAATTCAGGTCGACTGGAGTAATATCCAACACTAGGAAAACTAAATTTTACAGCAAGAATAACAACATAACCGGTTAAAATATTAACAATTAACCCCTTGCAAAAGAATCGATTGCCAGAGTCAGTAAATGAAGACATAAAATCTTTACACCGACAATTTGTTGGCAACAAAATTTAGAAATCTAAGCAAAAAATATTTAAAAAGTAATGTAATTTTTGAATAGTTAATAAATAGCTAATGCACTTAAAAACTTATTGCATTATATTTTCGATTGATATCAACCTTTTAGATAAATTACATAGATATTGAGACTAAAGATATGGTTTGTCAACCCTTGGACCGAAAATAGACCAAATACTACTTGGAAAATATAATTTATAGTTCAGGATAAACACTTTTCATTANGTTTGTCATAATAACCATTATGTCATTGTACATGTTTTATTCAACATGATACAACCTAAAACGAATTCAGAGCAAAATTGTATGATGTGGCAAAAGATATTCAATATTTCAGTCTTATATGTACNTGGACCGAAAATAGACCAAATACTACTTGGAAAATATAATTTATAGTTCAGGATAAACACTTTTCATTAAGTAACTCGCTGTTGTTTAATCATGGAAATTTGGGATTGGATGTTCATGCATAAAAGTCCATGAACCTAGAAATATATTTTTTCAACAAATATTTGCTACTCAAATTCAAATGCTAAGCTTACGAATTTACTGCTATCAAAATTACAAAAAAATCATTTAAAAAATTGCAAAAAACTTACAGATTGCTCAACATTAAGCTCTAGAATGGCCTTAACGGCTGGAACAGATCCATCACTGCAAATTAGTTCCACATCACAAAGATGAGCCATTTCAGGATCGAGAAATTTCAGGTAGTTGTCCAAGTAATCACAATTAAGACAGTGCGAAATCTGAATATAATTATAAGAAAAGTTTTCACATTTACAAACAGAAAGTACCATGCTGTTTTTGAAAGGTGACTCTAGAGGGTCGTTCAGGAAGCCAGATTGCTCCTAAAAACATCAATTTATTTATTTTGCGGCATAATGTAAAGATTGTATGAGCTATTCATACACAGAGATCTAAAATATTAAGATTATTTCGTAGACGAGAAATAGATTATCGATATATTCGAGTTTGAACAATAGATAACCACAATAATAATATCTAACATTACTTATGGTGGAAATAATGTAAGCTTGAGCTAAATATACAAAATCTAAAACTACAAAGATACATCGAGTTACAGTCAAGCAGTTGACTGCAGGAAAGCCCTCCTATTCACTCTAAACTGTTTACTCTTATATATGGAAATTGTCAAAGTCTCCTTAGTATGAATCGACGTCTTAGCCTTCATACCATTTATTCTCACAACAGGATGTGATTGTATGCTTAACTGAAACTTGGTTCGACATTACACTTTACCATAATTTATTTCCTGACAGTCTATTGCTAGTAGATCCGATAGAAAATCTGCAAAAGAATATGGTTTTGCAGACTCAAATCTTATTTCAGGCTTTACTTATAATGTGTGTATACTTATCTCAAGAAAACAGTTCTTATCGCCCAAGAAAATTTTATTGCTTCGTCTTCGCCGGTCATTGGTTCATTTGTAGGCAAGTTGTTGTCATCAAAAGGTTAATCAGGTTCATTTTCAATGTCCACACTCACTTCGATAAATGGAACTATTGAACAACATTTATCTATGCACCAGTCTCATTCTGCACACGTAAGTACGCCCTAAAAGTGCGGTACTTTTGGTCCAGTGAGCGAAACACACGCTTCTTTGCAAGTTCAGCCATAATTGGCAATGTTAATTCTCCGCACCGTGCACTTTTGCATCACCCATCTGAAATGAATCGTCGAATGAAATTAAATGTATTTCCGCTACGTAAAACTGAGACTAATTTATATGAAATATGCTACTTTGGGGATTATTTTGAACTACGTTGTTATGAAGTTTACGTTAAACTGAGGTTACGTTAAAGTGAGATTCGTATGGGCAGTAAACTACGTTATTGTGAGGTTCACGTTAAGTGAGAGTATGTTAAACCAAGACGCGACTGTACTCCACTTCTTGAATGAATTTAATAGGATAAAACTCTTTACCTATCAAATTTTGCATATAATGAAATTTCAATTCGTGTTATAAGGTACTACGATTATTTGATCCAAAAGCTTTCTCACGCCCATTGTTTTGGAATGATGAGCTTGCACACACAGATACAGAAATCGCTGATATATTCAATCGATTTTTCGTTTGTCTTTTGTGATTTATCAGATTACATAATTCATTTGGATACAAATATTCATTTTGATCTTGATGATGTTATTCTGCTGCTTTCAAAATGTTCTAGTAGCGGATTTGCATATCGAAAATATTTTTAAACATATTATTGAAAATGGTACATACTCATCACGTTGGAAAATTTTTAATAACATACCAATTCATAAATCTAAAAATATTCAAAATATTGCTATTTGCCGTCCACTTAGCGATTACCTAAACTATCATTGATTTTTTTAAAAGCTGATATACACAACCCTATATCCTACATCATGCTATTGTTAAGTACCTACTAATATGGTTTTGTAAAAAGACGTTCTACTATTATAAAACAACTAATTCTATTACAAGAATATTATAACAACTTTGAAATAGATCAATCTAAGTGAAATCCTTTTTACTGACTTCTGTAACGCATTTGATAAAGTAAATCATGACATTCTTTATCGAAATTGAAATCTATTGGAATTTACAAAATGGTTATTGACAGGTTAAGTAAAGTCAACTTTTGAGATCATCAAGTATCCGTTTTAGATCCACTACTACATATTTCTTCTATTGATAAATGAGTTAACTGAGATATGGAAAAATACTTCACCCCTCCTATTCGCAGATGAAGTCAAAATGTGTTCTCAATCCTTATATTTAAATATTGACTTTAAGCTAGTTACAACCTGGTGTTTAGAAAATCATATGACATTTAATTACCCAAAACTTCAGTCTTTTACAATTTCAAGGTACTGGTCTGAATAATCTCTGGAACATGATTGTGATCATAGTATAGATTGATCTAAAACTGTAAAAGATTTTGTAATAAATTCAAACTTTAAGTTGCATACGCATGAAAATACATTAGTAAAATTAAATTCATGCGACTTTACTTTTGTAAAACTTCGAAGAACAATTCATTTCAATTCTCCCGCTAAGGATAAGCTCTCTTTACACAAAACTATCATTCTATCAAAAAAATAGGTATATGGTTGACTTTCGCTTATGGTTTGCTAATTTCACAGACTTGAAACATTTCAGCAGCGTTGCACTAAATGGAGTGTGTCTGATAAAGACTAGTACGATGACTATCATCACTTCATTTACTTAACATCTCACTTTATCTCCAAGTACCCGACCTTCTCCTATTTAATAAAATTTTAAATTATTGTTATGACATTGATACCTCAAGTTTAATTATCCACTAATTACCAACTCGTGAGAACATAAGTTCAGTTAAAAACATATTTTAAATCTCCTTTGTTCAAAAGATAAATCCAATTATTATTTTTATAGAATAGTTTCCGTTGCAAACTACATTCAATCCAAGACTACAATTTGTCTATAGTTGAATATAAATTTAAAGAATATGCCAGGCAGTTCTTTAAATGTTCTTACGAAACAGTAATAAAATGTTCACACTTTGTAGTTTGTCTTTGCTCTATTTGGAGTAAAAATTTTATTTATTTAAATATTTTATTCCTCTAATACTTGTAAATGCCTTTTTTGGCGAATAAATATATTAATTATTATTATTATTATTATTTATAATTGTCACGTCAAAATATACATGCAATAACAACATTGTTTATGTTAAACTTTACCAAACAGAAAATAAATATTTTCTCTTAGAGAATAAAAACAATTGAAACTGACCCCTATTTATTGGGATAGATTCATGTGGTAATCGAACTCGACTCGAGGCCCAAAGACCCAACTCGAAACCAAGTCGATACTAGCTTGAATGCATCTATTTTTCATTAAATTTTCACTATGTATCTCGAACTGTAAGCCATCATGATTGGTTTCTTCCATTTAGTTTAACCTATTATGTTATATTTCTGGAGCACATTTATACAGGATAGCACAGTTATATATAGCTTCCCAACAAGAAAGATAAGTTTAAATATAATGGTAGCTCGATTCGAACCGAACCTAAAAAAGTTAAATCGCAGAGGCCTACCTTAACTGTTATAACTTTTATTTTACTACATTGAATAGTACCTCATTCATAATGAATAGTTTCATAGACAGCAAAAAAGTCTTAATTATTCGGTTAGTAACAGAAACATTGGCCTATAGTTGTTTCATCTTTGTAATGATATGTTTGCACTTATTTTTTGTTTGTAATTTAGACATTGCAGCCAGTCACATTCTAATTGTACTACCCATTTCCAAGGTAAAATGCTTTATACAAACAGGATTGAAGAGAAAGCAAACAATAACTACATCATACATTATTACCCAAATGCGGTAAGATTTGCACATCGGAAAATTCCCATACTATGATTTTTTAATCGAATTTCCGATGAATTTTTTCCAGAAATATCAAAAACTAAACAACAGTTTCTCGAATGTTCAATTTTCAATAAATTGATTATCACCGTGTTCATACGTGCATAGTTTGAACAAAGATGATAACCATCTTCAGTTATTAACTGTGTTTGATATTTTTAAAAATGAATAGGTGAGTAATCCTAACTTAAGTATAAAAAATTTGTATTTTCCAAAAGTACTCCATATTTAATTCAAGAGCACAACAAAGGTTGGTGTGAATTTTAGATGCATTCAAAAACTAATTGATCTTTCAAAGACAATACTTTCAGAAAATAAAATAATATTTGCTTTCTAGATTTGCTTTCGCAAACAAATCAATCAAATTATTATTCTAATATCAAAATAAAATTGAATCAATAGTGCATATTAACATATCATGGGTTTTACCTGCCTCGAACAATTAATATTCACAAAAAATAGCTAGCCTCTATTTGTCTCTTAAAGACGTAGAATTTTTAAATTGGCTTGAGGTCGCCCTGATTCAACATATTTATAATGGATCAATAAATGCATTGATTGTAACCACTTACATTAACAGGAGTAGAGGGAGCAGAGGGACCGGTGGCAGCCACAAGACTATCATTCGATTTGGATTTTATGGTGGACTGTTCCCACAAACTCTAAAAGCAAGATATGAAATAAATGCGCATAAATTAATTCACTAAATTAAGTTTGGAAATTTCTCGATATTAATTTAACATAAGCCATTGTTTGCACTATAATTGAAATATGAAGTACAGTAGTTGAATTTGCACCAGAGCCTGCAAGATGCTAAATACATGATGATCTGGATAGCGAAATGGTTAGGTTTTCAATACCATGACTACAGTATTTCCCACCCAAATATCCGATATGTGCACTCAATTATCCGAATGGTGCGGTCGAATATCCGATCAGTTCAAACAAAAATCCAAAGTATGCACACAATTATCCGAATTGTGCATATATTATCCAATGAGTGCACACAAATATCCGAATTATGCATACAAAAATCCGTATAGATTTATTAACTGTAGATTTTCATAATAATCTTGCAATACCATTTCAAATCTCATCTACATAGAATCATGGAATTTGCAGAAATGCCTCATCACCGTCATGGTGGTGTAACAATGCCAAACAATATACGCCAAGCAATTATAAGAGTAGCTAATAATGGTGAAGACTTTTATGCAACGGCAAGAGCTCATGGTATTAAACGAGACACAGCTTACAGAATTGTTAAAAAGAATAGTACTGTAGCGAAACAACGAGGAGGAGCTAAAAGGCAAAAAGTAAATCAGCGTATAATTGAACGTCTTGTATATCACGTAGAAAGGATGCCTGATGCTACTTTACATCAACTGCGAAATAAACTGATAGAAGAAGGAATGACAAATCTTTCAACATCGACAATTTCTAGAGTACTCGATGGTCAAATTATTACTATGAAGAAGTTAGAATTAGTGCCTGAAGCTAGAAATAGCGAGGCTAACAAAATACGTGGACAAGAGTTTTCACAATGGATGCAACAACATGCTGGTGAGTACAGAATAATATGGATTGATGAAACTGGCTATAATTTGTATACATCAAGGAAAGTAGGAAGAGCAAGAAAAGGAATCAGAGCTAAAAAGACGGTGGCAAATCAAAGAGGTCGACACATTACGTGTATCACAGCTGTTTCTAATATAGTGGGATTGGTTCATTTTCAGTGCATTATCGGAGGTTGTAAGAAAGAAAACTTCCAAGAATTCATTGAAGCATTGAAGGTTGAATTGAATAATCAAGATAATGGCCTACCATTTTGCTTAATATTTGATAATGCTCCCTGTCATTCTGAAGCGGAACTCAGTGCCCAACCCTTATTTTTAAAGCGGCTGCCACCTTATTCTTGCGAGTTAAACCCAATTGAATATTGTTTCAATACTTTCAAGGCGCATTTGAAGGAATTGCTGAGAAATCATGGACAAATTATTCAAAATGCTGAAGAAACAATTCAAGCAGCAAGAACACGAATTTTACTAGGAATGTGTCCTGATGCAATACGGTCAATAACTCCGGCAACAGTAGCCAACAGCTACATACATGTAATAACTCAGGTGGTACCTCGAGCAAACAATTTAGTGGACTTGTAAATTTCGGCATTATTTTTTGGCTTATTAACTTTATGTTGTTAACAGTTGTGAAAATATGATGTTCAATGAATTACTGTACTTTTATAAGATAAAAATTGAAAATAAATCAGAAAGACTTATTACAAAAGTATTTCTTTAATTGACGTTAAGTTTTAAAGTACATTTAAATTCATTTTTACAATTCAGAATATTAAATGAATCCTTTATTTCTGTGAAAATCTACAGTTAATAAATCTATACGGATTTTTGTATGCATAATTCGGATATTTGTGTGCACTTATTCGATAATATATGCACAATTCGGATAATTGTGTGCATACTTTGGATTTTTGTTTGATCTGATCGGATATTCGACCGCACCAATCGGATAATTGAGTGCACATATCGGATATTTGGGTGGGAAATACTGTAATAAGACAGCAGATCTTGTTGCGACGGCAGAAAAGAATTAAAATGCTAAGCCGCCTCAAATCAATACACAAATAAAAATGAATCGCTTTAGTTTTTCAATGCGTTTTATAATACAGTAACTCTAAATTTCAAGACACTAAAAACAACGTAACAACGTGTAAACATTGCTTTTTAAGACTTCACAGAGTGGAATTATATAAGAATTACCTATAAAAATTGAATATTTCTTGGATATTTCACATTTCAATATCACTTTCATTCCTGATTTACCAAAATGTGCCAAAATTGTTTAGTATTTCTATGCAGTATTTTGAAAATGCATACCGTTATACTAACGTTAGACCCATATTCTCCGGTAATTACATTAGATGAATGACTTGAAATTGGCATATTAAATTCAAAGTGATCTCGAAGTTCACTGATAATACTTTCGCGAATTTTTTGATGCCCTGTTACTTTCTTTGGCCTAAAATTAGTATCACAAAAAGTTATTGACTTCTATTTCTTCTAAACAGACAATAAAAGATATAGACCTAAACTTATGGGATGATTCAACATAAATATGGTATATAATAGAAATACAGGCTATTTAAAAATGTATACTTGATTTATTATATTAGCGCTATCAACTGAAATTAAATAATTATATTTAAGTAATGTCTAAAAGATTGATAAAACAGACAATCAAAACAATAAGAGCTGTTTTAGCAAATATAGAGAATCAATCTAGAAGTATTCAAAACCAAAACAGGATTATCCATAAAACCCACTTATTAAAAGCTTTTTAAAAATCCAAAAATAAAAATCTGTTGAATGATTTTCCATGCAATTTTTCACTAGGCCCTCATTGAAATAATCGAGCACATGAAGATGTTCTTGCCTTTAGATGCGAGTTGATATGATACAGGATCTGTACCAATAGGACAGCATCGATAATTGATTAACAAATGCAGGTTAAGGCCTGTTTCGTCCCACAACAAAAAATTATTGGCAGCAAAGTAGTGCGGTCTTTCCGATTTTCTGTAGTTAAAACTCCTTTAGCCTTTTTCCTCATACGCTTACGTGTACGTAATAAATTAGCTATTATTTTTCTCTGCTCATTTGAGAAAATGCAATTTTTTATTCATCTTCCCCTTGCACACCCTTTCTACTAAAGCATTGCGTTCCCCCATATTAATCAAATTTTCAATATCCAACTCATCTTTGTTTAATGCTTTCGGAAACGGTGTTGTGTATAGGTCACGAAAGCTAGAATTATCCATTTCCTAATACACTTATTAATGGAAATTCTGCACAATTTGGTCATTTCCAATATTTCGCGGGCTGTTTTAATTGGGTACAGGCACTTAATCAAACTAAATTTTTCTTCCTTTATGAATGTTCTTTTCTTTCTTTTAGGCTGTCCAGAAGTGCCTTGTCAATGGTAAAAGGCAAAAATTTTAAATATGAGGGGCGGCTGATACGTTTTGTCAATAAGAAAGATGTGTGCCTGGCATTCACTCCATTAAGTTCCATTCATTTTCTAAGTGCTTTGGCTAAATATTTAAGTCAATGTTAACACAAAATTTCAAAACTGGTTAGTTGGACCAAGCATAAATGAAGAAAATCTTTTCATGGTTTAAACACTTTTCATTTTATGATGGTCGTTTAATATTCAACAAAGTCATGGCATTCTTAAACAACTATTTGGGTGCTAGTATATTGTTGTTGACTCTTGAATGGAGCGAAAATAAGTCAATTGCTGGTGTACGTGGGTCCATTAGTCCATCGATGTTCTAATTCACAATTTTTTAGATCTAGGTGTTATGTAAATAACTGTCAAAGGCCGCTCCAAGAAAGAAAATTCGAGCTAAAAGTTGTCCCTACATAATATAAAAATTTTTGAATTTTCATTATATTTGAGGTTAATGTTGTTTTTACCTAGTGATAACTGCTTAATCCAGACATGTCAGCTCAAGGAACAGAGTGCAATTCTCATTCGCTTGGTATCTAAATGCCATTCCTGCTCCTTGTTTTTATTCTTTATAACCTCCTCGCTGGACGATTCTGACAAAGTAAAAAATTTAACTCCAAATAACTATCATCCGCTAAATTAGACTTTCCAGAGAATTTCCCATGATACAGGTATTGCAAAAGCACGTGCAATTGGGATTGTAAAAAATCGGCTCGATCACAGCAATAAATTTTTCGCTATATGTGACAAATCACACCATCCAGTATTTCATCATTGAAAACAAACCTTCAAAAACAAAAGGATATTGGCAAACATACCGATGAAATAATGCAGAAGACAGAGAAGACTGGCATTATCAAACCACCCAACGATCTGCAACATTGCAACATGCCATTGAGATTTCAGATTTGATTATCCATCAGAAAACAATATTATAACAATTTTTGCAGCTGTTTCAATGCATACTGAATAAGCGGAATCAGAGATGGACAACTAGACCCAATAATGTTCTTAGGGGAATGGAACTTGCTCTCATTATATTAGAAAATGGAAACTTGTTACAACATTATGCAAGCCGCAAACTACGTACGATGAGTGACTTTAAAAATTGCTTAGTATATATAAAAAAACTTACNCATTATATTTGAGGTTAATGTTGTTTTTACCTAGTGATAACTGCTTAATCCAGACATGTCAGCTCAAGGAACAGAGTGCAATTCTCATTCGCTTGGTATCTAAATGCCATTCCTGCTCCTTGTTTTTATTCTTTATAACCTCCTCGCTGGACGATTCTGACAAAGTAAAAAATTTAACTCCAAATAACTATCATCCGCTAAATTAGACTTTCCAGAGAATTTCCCATGATACAGGTATTGCAAAAGCACGTGCAATTGGGATTGTAAAAAATCGGCTCGATCACAGCAATAAATTTTTCGCTATATGTGACAAATCACACCATCCAGTATTTCATCATTGAAAACAAACCTTCAAAAACAAAAGGATATTGGCAAACATACCGATGAAATAATGCAGAAGACAGAGAAGACTGGCATTATCAAACCACCCAACGATCTGCAACATTGCAACATGCCATTGAGATTTCAGATTTGATTATCCATCAGAAAACAATATTATAACAATTTTTGCAGCTGTTTCAATGCATACTGAATAAGCGGAATCAGAGATGGACAACTAGACCCAATAATGTTCTTAGGGGAATGGAACTTGCTCTCATTATATTAGAAAATGGAAACTTGTTACAACATTATGCAAGCCGCAAACTACGTACGATGAGTGACTTTAAAAATTGCTTAGTATATATAAAAAAACTTACTGTCGCTTTTTGTTAACATTTCTTCCAAGTTTAGACCGTTTTTTTGCAGGTGGATCTCCTAAAAGTTTTCTAAAAACCAAATTTATGAAAAACAATGAAATAACATACGAGTCAACCATGTCAACCAAGAACCGCAGTGAACCGGTGAGGGGTTGTTTCTTACGAACAAAACAGCGACGGAAGTGTTGTAAAAAATTCTAAAAATAATTAATCAAAATAATATTTGAAAACATTACAATAAGTGCCTTTTAATCATGCAATCAATTATATTAGTCATCCACCAATATTTGAATGTATTTTTAGCTCTAAAAATATGTATTTAATGGTAATGTGTATTTAATGTGAAAGAAATTAAACTGCTATGATCGTGAGCAGAGTTGGACACGGGAGAAATTCTATAACTTTCAAACGCTAGGTTTACGGAGGGTAAACTAAATTTTTGGGACGCATTATGAAATATTTGGCCTAGTTATGAAATTTCGGACTAGTTTTGTCTGTGATGAGAGTACAATAGGAAGGGACAAACCCGCTCTGTTCGAAAAATGTCAGTTTTCAATGAGACTCGTTTTAGCTAGATATTTTGAGTTCTCCGATTTGATTAGATGTTCTCCTGTCATTTAATAAGTATTTAAATATAAGATTATAAGAAACGTATATTAAATGTAATTTTGTGCAAAAAGGAAAGCAGAACAATAAATTGGCTATGTTAAAATCAGGTTCATTTTGGGCTCGCTATATATCCAAACCATTGCTGAAGCTTGGCTCGGCTCGGCTCGCCTCGTTGGTAGGCTAGGGCAGTTAGGTTAGAAATTAATTAACTTGCTTAATTCGTCAGATGATATGTTAATTGGTTCGCTCTGTCGGTCTTACAAATTGAAATTTACAAGAACAATGAAATCTAGACACACCGCGCACTAGCCAACTGTAACATGGAATTATTAATTAATGCGCATTTTGATAAGAAAATAACAAGGTTGCTTAATAGTGATACAAAACATCACAATTAAATGTACATGAACATGTAAAGACAATGTATACAAACAAATATCAATCTAGATACAAGCACAAATATAAAACACGCAAATTCAACCAAAAATTCCAAATCAAAACAAAAGAAACAATTAAAAACTCTTGAGTACAGCACACTGGGTGTAATTAATCAAATAAATTGGCATCTTCATATACGCTCACACAACTTCTTGAAAATTTAAATAGCTTGTATCACGGGTCAACATGTTTAAGCGTGTGCGTCCGGGAGACGAGGTCAGCACCAAGTAGTCCTCCGATCGTGAGTGTTGAATTAAAATAGGTAACTATAGCCGCCGATTAGGAAAAACGGATAAAAAATAACATGTTTGCTATATTTCAAATTATTTTTTTAATTAGTCTTAACAGTTGAAATTTGTCAGCTAGTATATTTTTGATGCATCAGCAACGACGATCGTTTCTTGCTTTGCTTCATAGTATGTATATTGCCTTGTTCTACCAATTAAAAATTGAGAAAGAATGCAACATTATTAGCAAAAATACACAGAAATTAATTCAAATTTTGTCAGAATACCCTTAGAATATGCACAATGTCCATGTTAACATAGCATTGTAGCATTGCTGTTAGTGATGTGCGGGTTCGGGTACAGTTAAGCCTACTATTTCACAATACGTTTATTTTAAAGAAATTATTTAAAAAATAGTTTACAAACAAGGCCTTGAAAAAGTTTGAAATTATCTAGTCCTTTGCTCAATCATTTATGGAAATTGTTGTGATACAGCAACAGTAAATAGAACATTTTACAATTTTAATATTCATAAAACAGGCTTTGATTTGGTTGGCAATGGGAACACTAGAGGTAGAAATTAATTGATAACAATAGATGGGACCTCTTTCTAGCAATTAATGAATTGCAATTAGTAATATTGTCCAGCAAAATAATTTCACGAATATACAATCTTTGCAATAAATGCAATTTCATCATATTCTATTCATTTTGAACAAACCGATTATTACAATAACAGTTAAAAACAAAGCTACCAAAGACTTACCAAAATATGAATGAGTAATGTAAATTTTTATGTCTTGACTGGAATTACGTTATAAAGATATGCTTCAAAAATTTTAATTCATTAGGTAGCATTTTGCAAGCTTGGCAGAATCTGAGATGGAGAGCAAACAAATTTTTCAGAGAAAATTGGTAGCATTATGATTGCTGATATACATAGGCTTCAAATTCAAATATAACTAATTTGGTTCCGCGGCTTAGGATATTATAATGTTCTTAGCACTAATTCAACCTGTTAACCTCCCACAGTGTCAGTAGTTCGCTTGCAGGTCATTTTCGCAAAACCCCATATTTATGTAGGCTACTTTGCTAACTCTGTCTTCGCTTCAGACGTTGTTGATCACCTTCGTTCCTCCTCACTTACTTTTGATGATGTCTTTCCCGTAACACAACGTAATGATTCTTCATTCTTATCCCTTCAAATTCTAATCTCTCACTCATGGATTCTGATGTATGGTCTGAATGCCTCCTAATTCATTACTATCGTCTCTCTGATGATCAGCACAAACATTTTGGTCTTCGTCCCCGTCGTCGTGCTGCTTTTCATCGTGATTGACTACCTGATCCGCCTGGCTTTGAATGTGTTTCTCCACTTAACTCTGGTTTTTCTTATTGCCCGTCAATGTTCAGTCTGGTCTCTGTAAATGTTCATTTCAGTTTTTATAACTTCTTGCAGTTATCTGTTGACTACATTTGCATCACTGAAACCTGGCACGATCCTGCTGTTGCTGACAGTGTTGTTTTTCCGATCATAATGATATAATGATCCTGGTTGCATTATCTATCTTGACATTTCTAAAGCTTTTGATCGGTTCCCTCATTCTATTCTTCTTGACAAGTTACGTTTATTTGGATTTGATGCTGATTCCATCGAATTTTTTCAGTCTTATATAACCAACCGTCGTCAATGTGTCAAAATTAATTCATCTCTTTACTCCCCTGCTCTTATAGCTAGTGGCGCCTCTCAAGTTTCTATGTTTGCTGTTGTTTTCTTCCTTGTTGCCATTAACTACCTACCTCAATCTGTTCTCAACTCGTCTTGCTTACTGTATGACAATCACATTGCGATTTTTGACTTCAGCAGTTCCTTTGCCTCCAATATCTCATCTGATCTTGATTTGTTGTCTATTTGGGCTTCTGTCAACCTTCTTGATTTTAGTCCTGCCAAGAAATCTGGAATCTCCTATTCAGTGTCTCATCCAATGGATCTACCTCTCCCAGTGAAAGCTTTCCCTCATCATACTCATCTTCGAGTTCAACTTGATGCCAACTTAAATTGGACTGGGCATGTGTCCTTTGCTTCCGCACTCTTTGCCCTCTTTCGTAATGTTCCCTTTAATATATCATCTGCTGTGAAACTCTTGTTGTTCAAGTCCATTCCTTGGGTTATTCCTCTCTGTGCTTTTCCCTGTTGGTGACCATCTCGTGCCTTGTTCCACTCCATGGAAAGGTGCTAGAAATGTGCTTTTAAATAGATTTCTCCCTTACCATGACAAAGAAATTTTTCTCAAATTCTCCACTCTCACTTCCCTTTAATGCCTGTGATCTCCTCCTGTTCAATAGTTTACTAACCTTGATCCATTTGATTTTATAACATTCTCGAATTCCCACTCTACTCGCTCTGAGGATGTTTTCACGTTCCCTGTTCGTCGTCTTAAGAAACATCGCACCTGCCATTCATTTTTTAATAATGGTTGTGCTTTGGCTAATTTCCTCCTGGCTCTTAAATCTCCAGCTGCTATTGACTTTTTCTTGCCCTTGCGCTTCAAGAAATCTCCGCTGTCCGTTCTCTCGGTTTGCTTACTCCTCTATCTACTCCTATTTCATCTTCTGTAACTGTCCTCGTTGCCGAAAAACTTAATTTTTATTCTTTTGTTTTGTTGGCCTTTCCGACATAATAAATTCATTAATTTATATTTATTATTATTATAGAAATGATAACAAATTTCAATGCTGAAATCTGTATACCTTTTTTTCAAAATCTTCAAGACAACTGGGACAAGGCAAGGGAGATGACTTGTTCTTTATGAAAGCCGATGTACAGCTAAGACAATATATTAGATAACATAATTTAAGGAAGAACCATTGATTATATTAATGTCACTACTCACCTAAATAAATGTTTTTTCTGCGTATTAGCGTCAAGATGAGAAATTTCAACATCACAAACAGCACATTCAACAGTCATCACTAAAATTTAGAAAGCTTTCAAACATTGTCATTATAAAGAATATATTCTTCAGTCATTGTAAGCAATACTGGATCTCATTTACTACAATGAAAATACTTGGCAGCATTGTATTTTTAAGCAATGGCGGTTTACACAGTACTGGAGCATAATATGAAAACGAAATTGTATTTTGGACAATGAACTTTAGTCTTTTTACACAGTCACAGATTTTTCCGCAATATTATCGTAGTTCTTTGGCAATTTGAAAAAAATTTACCCAGATTTTTTGGTGAGTTCATAAATGAGAACCTATATGAGGCTATGTGCGAACAATTGGGTGTGATATCCGATATTTTAGAAATCCCTTTACACAATGCTAATATGTATATCAGGAATACAAAAAAGTTATTGTCGAATTTTTTCAACTTATTTCTAACCAATTTTTTTATTAAAAAACGATTCTAAGAATGCAGGAATCAACTTTTATTGGCAAGTACATTGTTGAATGATTCAGGTATTATGGTATTATATAACTAAAATCATTTTAGTCTTCATTTTTAAGGTACCCAACATGTCTCATGCATTAGTAAAGAGAAAACAAGTTTTGTTTTCCAAATAGCAGAACTCATGTGAGACATTATGCTTCATTGACAGTATTCACCAAACTCTCTTCAAGAAATGTTGTCTGTCTTTAAGCTTAGTTAATCATATATATATATATAAATTTTTGTATTTAATTTCATTGTTTTCATAGAAAATGTATTTCGGAATATAATTTGAAACATTGCTTGTTTTTCTTTTTCCAGCTAGCAGACCAGTAGCATACTAATAAGCTGCAGACTTAATTGCAGGCATAAACTTAGTTATTAGATTACAACATAAAAAACAAACGTTTACTTATGAAAATAATGACAGACCATTCCTTTGCAAACTCTTTGATTTCGATTTTATTATTCTTCAAAAAGCAAACAGTTCATTTCTAACAATCTAAATACGGCTGGTATCATATCGTTAAGATATCCATTACACACATTTAATACTAGGAAATTAGTATATTTAAAAAACCTAACTTAACAAATTGTATAAATGTATAAATGTACATTGTACGCAAACTTGATACATCAAGACCCCGCAACACATTAGATGTCTCAAAGGAGAGGCAGTAACAGAGACACATGCCAAACATTCTCATCGAATTTTTTTGTGATTTTTAAATTTAAAATTAAATTGTAAAAGTCTTTTTCAAGTATACGCAGTGGTGGTAATAGCGTATAATAAGTGATGGAAGTAACAGTTAAAGAGGAGGGGACTTTGCCCTTAAATAGTGAATTTCACTTGAGAATAGCCTTCTACAATTAGTTAGGTGGGAGCCCAGGCTGAGCACAGCTCTAAAAGACCTGAGTAATGGCACTAAAGTGTATCAACTCTCTATTTTAAAATCTAGCAAACCAAATTCTAATTTTTTTGCGTCATAAAATGGAAAATTTTGAAAAAAACTATTTTTGTATTTAACAGCAAAACTGAATGCTCATAATTGCCATCCCTGAATCTATGTAATCAATGTGAATGTTACATTTTAATCTTTCAAAAATTACACAAAGCAACTATTTAGTCAGGAATAACTGAGAGCATATATAATAAATTCATTTTCGTAATACTGCTGCTGATTGTTTTATTATTTAAAGTCCTTAACCTTTTAAACGCCATGTTCCCATTTATTTTTGGAAAGCATTTCCAAAGTTTACTATCACTAAAGAGCCGATGTAATTATTATAAGGGACTAAACTGAGTCTTATTAATCGAGTTCCATAATAATATTTATATTAGAACATAATTTTTTTACCAAATTTCTTAATATAGTACAATATTTCCTGTAAATTATTTTATTTTATTCAATATATGCAATAATTTCATACTATGCCAGAGAAAAACTAATATCATTTTGCTGCAAAAACTATTGAAAGATAAATAATTTATGCCACTATTGGATGCACGCAATTTCTGAATATTAGAAAGGTAATAAAATGGAAACTTGGCCATTTATGCACAATATCTTGTAAAATGGGATTCTATTTGATTCAAACTAATATTTGCTTACATGTTTAAGTATGATTTGCAAGCAAAATTATAGATATAATTCTACCTTCAACTGATGGAAATGGTTTTCCATATAATTGTCAAATATAAACAGGAAAAGATGAATCTATGGATAAAGCTTTGCCACTTGGTAGCCAGGCGGTAAGTAAGATGTTGAATTTACAGTGTTCCGTTGATGGAAAAGTCACCATATTTTTTCGAAAATATATTTGCAAATCCTGATCTGTTATGTATCTGGATCAGTGTAGCATCCATGCAACTGGCACTATTAGGGAATCAGAACAAGAGCTGTTAACTCATACTTGTCAAAGATATGAAGAAGGCATCACATGGTGATTATGATTATTGCTCAAACACATCTTTTTTGTATTATGCCACGGGAATGACAATGCAGTCGTGACATTTGGCAGCAACTCTACTGGGTGGAGCCTTCCAGACGTGTTAAAAGGCATGTAAATAAATCACAGCAGAATATGTCCCAGCTATACATTATTCACTTTTGTAATAAAGAAGTAGGAGTGAATTTTCTCGACAAACTGCTTGGAACCTACTGCTGGACAATTTGGGCAAAATAATTGGTGGGGTGCTTATTTTTAAATGCACTGATCATGATAATTGTTGCTGCATGGTGACTAAACTTAATCTCCTCTCATTCACTATAGATTTTTGCGTGAAATTGGATTGTTTGTGCAAATCATCTGTTATTTTGAAGCCATGATTATGCACCCCAATGTATACAATTGACTCAATTAGAGATGATGGTGTGTCCTATGATCGCGTGGCATGCACACAAGGAAGATTTGTGCATTGCAAATCAAATAGTACAGTGATGTGCAACAAATATTAAAATCATTTACATCATAATTGCTTTGATTTGTCCCATAAAAATTGAATACTTTTGTACATTCTAGAGGCCTAGTTACCATTTTGTAACAATTATAAACTGGATATTTTATAGCAAATAAGGTGGGATTTTCTTAATTGACATGCTTGTAAGTCATTAAACACATGATATGCACATATTCAAATTGATCATATAGCTGTCTTAAAAGGTATATCGATATCTTAAAGCATACACTTTTGGAAATTTACAAAAACTTTATGAAACTACGAATAGAACAACGTGCTTAGAACTAGTTCTGTTGAATCAAATCTAATTTCAAATTATATAGAACTAAGGTTCAACAAGGACATGCATTCTATTTCATTGTAACCTTTGAGAAACAAGTGTATATATTAATATTAACACCATAATTATAATAACAATAAAGCTACGAGTACACTTTATGAAAAAATTATTTCTATGTAAAAGCGGAAATCAGGTAACTATATAAAGCATAACATCATTATTGCGGCTTTAATATATAACTAACAGAATTTGGATCAAATTTCTGCACTGCAACTGTATGAATAGCTTCAATAAAAAATAGCCAATGATGCCAAATTAGCTAAATGTTTATCACTGTAGTAAAAATACCCGAAAAGAAATTGCCTTACATACTTGAATAAAACCTTTATGTCTTTATCCCTAATTTTTAAATGAAATTATAAATATCTTTTCAGTAACTATTTTATATTGATCATGAATCTTCAGTTTTTAAATTTAAAAAGAAATTTTAGACTTCTGAGTATCCTAGTAAGTACACCAAACTATCATTTCGCTTTATGAAAAAATAGAGCCCTGTTCTGGTTAAAATTTTCGAATATCAAAATCCATTACGAATTTTAAGAAACTATGCAGATTTAATGGTATCTCTAAAAAAGTATGAAAAATAAAATGTTTAGAATGTCGGTGCCCTCCAATTTTGGACTTGTCAAATAGTTAAAGACATTTGAATTTAATAGAGTGCATTGCAACAATAAATTATAACATACTGTGCACGCCAAAAATATTTGAATATGATATCATTAAATATTTCTTATGTTTGCTAATTCTTATTTGATAAATCAGATGAAAAAAGCATTTCTTTTGGTATTGATGATAACTTAATTCTTAAGCTATCTTCTCATTAAATATATTTTCTTAGAATAAATTTCATTTGCTAATATACTCTTTTTTTTATTGGTAAAATACCATAATTTCTTTCAAAATAAATCCATCTTAAAGGTTGTTTTCAGTATTTTACATAATTAGACATTCAATCCTTAATACATTTTTTAAGTAGACTTATTTAATTTATATAGTTTAATTTGTTTTTGGAAAAATTTCAAATCATTGAGTTTCTTAGTAAATTAGGTATTATATTTATTTGAGGTGTCATAAATTGGGTTCAGGTCAAAACATGGTAGGACTCAGATTTGGCAGCATGCATATGCTTTATCAATTGATAACATTTTGGCTTTTCTGTTCTGATTTCCTTCACAACATATGGAATGTGCAATAGGATTGATTTAAAAAAACCAAAATAATAGACTGATATACTTCTACATAATTAGCCATGCAATCTATACAATGTTAATTGAAAAAACTTCTGATTTATGTATGATTATCAGCCAATTATTGAGGTAACATGCTTACCCAATGCTGGCTTAAGTTGACTTCCCCTTAATTTCACTAATATTGAATTTGGTATTTATCAAGAATACCCTAAATAATAAGAATATGTTGCTGTGATTTCATGATTGGTTCAATTCAGAAAAATGATACCTAATACCTAAAATTTATGTTTGCATTCAAATACAGAACAATGGAAATTAAATTCAAGAAGAGAATGGGTCTTTGTTATAATATTCTATGTTGTTATGTTATAGTGTTATGTTGTGTTCTTATATTTGTAACGTTTAATATGTATTTCAGGTTGTTGAATAAAAGCTTGTAATACCTGTTTTCCTCTTCTGAGCTGACTACAACAATTTTATTCAACACCAATGAAGTTTTGACCTCCTGATCTCCCATCCAACCTGACACAGGATCAGTGGTTATGGTGGAAACATTGCTTTACTGATGGGCTCACAATTAATGAAGTAACAGAGGATAGCCACAAGCTGACATTTCTGCATTCATATGCTGGTGCTGACCATTTTGCAATTTAGGAACATGCTATGACGTTTGCAGATGTGATTCCATTCTAGACTCACAATTTAAGAAACCTTCAAGAGTGATATTCACAAGGCACCAAGTATTATCATGCAAACAAGGAGATGATGAATTTATAGCTGATTTTCTAAAATGTTTGCATGTTCTTGTAGAATGGTGTGAGTGTGTCAATTTAGATATACAGCAACACAAAGACATGTTGCTAAGGGATGGTCTCATTTTTGGAATCTGGTCAGATGTGATTCATGCTCAATTACTAGAGCTAGCTGATGCAAATGCAGTCAAGGTTTCAACAGGATTTTCAAAATCTTTTGGGGCTGGTATAGAGGAGACTGCTTTTCAGAGAAAATCTTACAGAAGAATAAGCAAGATTTTACCTTGCATTTTGCTAAATGCAACTTTTGTGGGTTGAAGGATCATCAGAGATCAAAATGTCCTGCAAAGAACAGCAAGTGTCTTAAGTGTGGTAAGGCTGGTCACTGGGCCACAGTGTGCAGATCAGTGACTGCAGCAGGGTTTCAAGAACAAGACTCATCTAATGAAGAGGCGAGTTGCATTGCATCAGTTCTGTGTGCTGTGGGATCAAATCAAGGAATCTATCAGGACGTAGGTATAGGAGAAGCTGAGCAAATATTAGTGCTCTAATTGATCCAAGATCCACTCATTTGTTCTTGAAAGCATCTCTTGCCAGTCTGCAGGATTGAAATTTGTTCAGTCCAATTCTTCTACTCATCTTGCATCAGGTCAAAAGTTTCCAGTGGTAGCCTACTGCTCAACTTTGTTGCATATAGGTGAACATTATTACACTGTAATGTTTTTTGTAGTAGAATCTCTTATATGCAATGCACTTATTGGATTGGATGTTCTTAGCCAGCACATTCTTCTGTTAATCTAGCATTGGGAGGAAGACGAGATAACTTATCAATCTCTTGCTTTGCATTGGTTGCAGCCACTGAGGAAGAAGCCTCCAAAAAAAATCGTTTCCAGCCATGAGAGTGACTACTCCTCAGATTTTTACTGCTGGGGTTTACACAGAGCAGCTCCTGTTGAGACACCTTCGAGAAGCTCGACCAGAAAATGCTGAATTTATGAGAAGGGAAGTAGTGAAATTGTTGTCTGAAGGCATTATTGAACCTTCAACACCTCCTTTT
>CABFPE010000024.1:1215590-1229972 GCA_900660155.1 Hofstenia miamia
ATATATATATATATATATATAGTAGTTTTTGTGTAAACCGTATGCGAAGAACAGCGGCAATTGGTATTATGCACAAGATGAGCATACGGCGGTCCATTACAAGTTTTCATGCGCTCACCTCCCAGAGATTGTAATGCCCAACGTCTATTTGCTTTCACTTGATTTTTATAAAATGTGGCCTTCAGACGTTCAAAAACGCACTGTGAATTGATTTTCAAAATGCGACAAAATTTAATCAAGCAGAGAACCTTAATGTAAAATCATTACTTCTGTGTTTGCTGATCAGTGCATTATCACATATACGATTATACGCTAAAGTAATGTATTCAAAAACTGTAGAGGGTGGGATTAAATTAATTTATCTATTAAAAAAGTGTATATATACTAACAATAATGGTATTCACTATGTGTTTCCATATTGGCGCTTCAAAATTCAAATCATTTAAAACAGTCTACACAATGCTTTTAATTGTAACAGACTGTATCTAAATACTTAATACTTCAAAATATGGACATTTAATACTTCAAAATATGGACAAGGAATCTGGCTTTAACATTGCTTACAATATATTTTTTATAATAGCATTTATCAGTTGAGCAACATTAATTTTTAAAAAATGCACGCTCCAAATAATGTTTCCAAAAGCTAATATAAAATGCTTTGTGGAAAAAAAATTGAACGCACATAGAACAATTCTGAAGACAGATTCGCATAGGCAATGAAAAGGTCTTTAAAAATTTTAGTATGACTTTTTGAGTTTTGCTTTTTTCTTTGAGCAAACATCAATTTAAAAAAAAATTACTCTCAAATTAGTGTTTTCAAATTGTAATACAAAATGCTTTGTGTAAAAAAATTGAGAACACATAGAAGAATTCTAAAAACAGATTCAGATAGACAATAAAAAGATCTTTAAAAAATTTAGTATTACTTTTTGAGTTTTGCATTTTTAACTGTATAAATTAGAAATTTGTTGTTTTTGCCTTCAGAAAGTTGATATATTCAGGGGGAGACATCTAGAGAAAAAATTAAGAATTTCGACCAGAATTTCTGTGCTTCAATTTCTCCATATGACAGCAAATTTAACAGCTAAATGATTTCATTCTATACACCATTTTTAGGCATCAAAAATTGTTCAGAAAATTGCAAGTCTTCGCAATTCTCAAATATTAACTTTATTATTGTTGCTGCAACAATTTTAAAACAATGTGTACGCGAAATCCATAATTCTGGCAATATGTCGTTAACATGTTCTATGTTAGCGTTTCTTAATTGCATTTGAAAAATAAACGTTTTGAAACATTGGAGCTAATTATAAACTTTAACATGCTTTATACATGTATGCAAAGTAAATGATTCTAGCGATGATTGCGTTGATACATATAATTTTAATAGAATTTAATTTTCCTAATAATTATCGTAGAAGCTAATGTTGAACTGCCCCACCTCGCCCCACTAACTTTTTGCCCTGTCCCATAATCACGTGTTGAAATCTGCTCTATATTGGCACAAGTTTTTTTCGTCTACCAGCCTAATTTGTCCTACTAAACAAAATTTGTTCCAAAACTGCAATATCATATTATCTCAAATTGTTCATGGTATTTTTTATAGCACTGCACTACACCATTACTTCCAAGTATTTTAAATTCCTTAACGCTTAGAACAAACAGAATGATATTTACTAATATTACTAACAGTAGAAATTTAAAATGATACTAATAAATGGTAAAAACCTAACAAATTGAAATTAAATTTTTGCTTCATAAAGCTTATATAAAGCCAATATTTTACTGCGATAATTTTATGCAAGTCAACCGCACTTCCTAAACTGTACATTCTGTTATGAAACGAGAATGAATTTATTGGTTTTAACTAACTATAATGCAGCATTAATTATGACAAACAAAAGTATAGCATTGCATTAAATGCATTAAAAATTAACAAGTATGTAATAATTTACCACATCTCGAATAGCATGTAATTAAAGCATTTGATATTTAATCTATATTTTGAACTTTTAAATAAGATTTCGACAGATTGAACAAATTAGTATTTCTACTCAACAAATTGTATAAAATAGTAATATTGCTTTATGGAATTGGTCAGATAGAACCCTTTTGAGTTTTCTATATAACGTATATAGAGATATATAAAATTTACATTATTATTGTAATCTAATATACCTGATATAGATTTTTTTAACAACAATTTAAGTACTTAGACATAAAATACGTAGCTAAAAGTGCTATATCTTATTTGTAACAGCAAATGAAATTTTGTTTATTGCTCTGTATATGCAAATGCTCCACTCTGTGTAATGATCACGACTACACATAAAATTAAAATTTCTATTGGTAATAATGTGGTATTTTGTAATTTTTAGTTCATCAATCTTTATGAATTTGCTTTTTACTTTGTTTTTTTTACAAATCCTTTAAAGTAAAATCGCTTGGGTTGAGTGAGCGTTGGTCTGCTAATTCGCCATTTCTAGGAGCTTAACTCATTTCCATGAAACTTTATTAGCCTCTAGCGTCCTCAGTACAATCCTACATGTATGTGATATACTGTCATATATCTTCCTGTAGATTATCCATGCCATTGCCAAGTTTGTTTTCTCTTGTAATTATCCACCACTGCCTGGTACATTAACAACTGATCTTTAAATTCTGTACCCTTTGTCCTGCTCCTCTGTTCTAAGTAAAATGTCAACCTATTTGAAATCACGGATGTGCTGTTCTCAGACATGTTATCGACCTGAAGTTGTTTCCTTCAATGTGTTTCCTTGGATCATTTTTTATCAGAAATTTCCTTACCACTACCGTCCACTCTAAACACCCATTCACCACACAATTCTCCAATGCTGCTGCTAGTCTCTCAAAAACCCTCATGAACTTCTTTAGTCAATACTCATGTACGTCTTCTCTGCCGGGCGCCTTCCAGTTCTTCATCTTCTTTAGAGTCTCCTTGAACTTGTCTGGACTCCTTCTGCACCTGCTTACTCTCTATATCTAGCATAACAAGAAATTTTGAAACGTCATCAATTGAGAAAATAATAACTGAGAATTTTATTCACTATGTTTAACTGTGTGTTGAGAAATATTCAGCTAAATATTTATCTGTACAACAGTGATATATATCCAGGCATCATTATGTATTAATGAAAATTGCTTATTACATTTATTGCAAAAAGCAAAAATTCATTTTCTCTTTTAGTTTTTTCGGGAAAAAAAATTTCAAATAATTATCCCTGTTGTCATTTTATAAAGGAAAATTGCAAAGCACTTAGTTTAAAGCTGATTTTGTAAATGCCAACTAGTGAACAAATACGACCATCATTATATTTGATTGGTCAACACTCATTCTTTCATAGTCTGTAAATTCATATTAATCTCATAATTCAATTTTCCACAGTGCTTTTAAATATTGCATTGATTATTACACGTATTTAAACCATCCAATGTTGTAAAACCATGTTAATTTAGTGAAATTGAGTTGGATAAAGAAACGTTACTTGATTTCCCATTTTACCAGTCTAAGTAAAACTAGAACCTTTTTCAAGAAGGTCACTAAATGATAGATGATGTCCAATAAGTTGAACGTACTTTCCCAATGATTAAATTCTTCATTGGGGCTGCTTAAATTTACGATTAAATTTGTAAAATCTCAAATGTAATATTTTTTGTTTTCGATGAAATAATCAATCTCAAACCCACACATTATATTTAATAGTCTTATTTCTTTAAAATTTTTTGTCTTTTCAAATTTTTTAATGATATTTAACTGTTGTGCATGTAAATTTATTTTGAATGTTTTTACAAATGTTCTTAAATTTGGGGCACTTCTTATATATGCTTAGTTTTTTCACTCTTTACAGATATTTGTAGTAATTGCATTCTTCCAATTTTTGCTCTTTACTCATGTTATATATATATATATATATATATATATATATTAGTAGAAATTGGCGCTTTCTCAGACAAAGTGCCATTTTTTAGCATTTATAAAGGGACAATGCACCATTTTTTTCAATTTTGCTTAGAAAACCGTGAATTGAGCAGATATGTGTTCTTGTATTATAAAATAAACGTTGGATAAATTAAAAAAAAGTTTCGCAAAATTTATTCAGATTATATACAAAATTTGCCAAAAAAATTAAATATGATGCTTTGTCTTTTTCAAGCTTTTTGCTACTGTACAAAAACAGAATATCGATAACACTTAGAAATTGATAAATTTTAAAAGGACAAAAATATTAGAAATCATTTGACTAACAAAAACATGAATTTTCTCTCCAAAAAAACGTGAAAGTAAGCAATACTGCAATCTACTGATTTAACCATCCAACATGTTGAAATTTTGTATTTAATTACATTTTACCGCCATCTCAAAACGAAAAAAAATTATATAGATTGTTATTGCAGTATCTTAAATGAAAGCACATGTTTTCTGGTCAATGAGCTCCTCTAAATCTCGTCCAAAAGTGAAAAAGTGCAAGAGAAATGTANTGTTATTGCAGTATCTTAAATGAAAGCACATGTTTTCTGGTCAATGAGCTCCTCTAAATCTCGTCCAAAAGTGAAAAAGTGCAAGGGAAATGTAATAAATGTACCTTTAATTCATTTTTGAGTTTAACAAGAACTGTTGTTTTAATTTTGTTTATTACATATTCGTCATTAGCTAAGCAACGGTTTTTTTGTCTTAATTTAGTGCTTGAAAGTGATAATACAGCTTTATATTTATAGATTTATGAAATGAAATGTCCAACCCTATTCAGTTATGTATATAGAAATTTTATGTTTTACACTGATAAGAACTTATCTTACATCCAGTTTATGCACTTCAAACGTGTAAAAAATATTTTTGTANATTGTTATTGCAGTATCTTAAATGAAAGCACATGTTTTCTGGTCAATGAGCTCCTCTAAATCTCGTCCAAAAATGAAAAAGTGCAAGAGAAATGTAATAAATGTACCTTTAATTCATTTTTGAGTTCAACAAGAACTGTTGTTTTAATTTTGTTTATTACATATTTGTCATTAGCTAAGCAACGGTTTTTTTGTCTTAATTTAGTGCTTGAAAGTGATAATGCAGATTTATATTTATAGATTTATGAAATGAAATGTCCAACCCTATTCAGTTATGTATATAGAAATTTTATGTTTTACACTGATAAAAACTTATCTTACATCCAGTTTATGCACTTCAAACGTGTAAAAAATATTTTTGTATTATGAAAATGAAGTTTATTTATATATAAATTTTTTGTATATTGACAACGCGCCAAAAATCGGACAAACCGCCAAATATAAATGGAAAATTGAAAAAGCGCCTGATACAAGTGTATATATATATATATATATATATATATATATATATATATATATATATATATATATATATATATATAAATATATATATATATATATATTTGCTCTTGAGTTGTATATAAAATATATATTTAAAAAGTTAAAATCGATGTAGCGTGTATTATAGAAAATGATATGTGAATGCCATTTGATTTTTTAAGAAAATGTTTATTAAATTCCGAGGCTTATATCGTAAACTACGTAAAAGCTGTAGGCATTAAATTTTCATATCGATTTATCGTGCAAGAAAATTCTAATTAAAACATGTATACTCATATTTACAACGAATAGAAACACGTTGATTGGCTTTAATTTGGCACTGATACGTGAGCATTAACTTATTGTAGATTTGCCAGTGTTAAATCTATTTCAAACTTTCATTGAAGATGTCGGATAATCGCGGAGTATCAAATCCGACATACGCAAATTCACCAGACGATCCAGAACTTGGAAAAGCTTTAAGGCAGGACGATGAAATCGATAGAGAAGGTCGTGAAACATGGGGTGGCAGATTTGATTTCATGATGTCATTGATAGGATTTTCAGTTGGTGTTGGAAATATTTGGCGTTTTCCAAATCTTTGTTTTAAGAATGGTGGAGGAGCTTTTCTAATACCATATTTTATTACCTTGTTTTGTGCAGGCATACCACTACTATTTTTTGAAGTTTCATTAGGACAGTTTATGTCTAGAAGCGACATTGCAGCGTGGGACATTTGCCCTGTATTTAGAGGTGTTGGATATGCGACTACGGTAATTGTATGGTACTTAATGCTTTATTACATCATCATTATAACCTGGGCTATCTACTATATTTACGCGAGCGTGAGAAATGGTCTGGATGAATTTCCATGGGAGCAGTGTGATGATACTTGGAAAATCAGTCCGAAGCAAAGTTGCTTCAATGATTTAAATTTTCTTGCACAAAGCAATGCGACTACTCTTTGCAAATCGCTAGTAAAAAACGGCAGCAATGAAGCATATATAAAAGCTGGATGCACGCAATATTTTGACTGGAAGGCAAACACTTCCTTAGTAACAACATCAGAACTATTTTGGGAAAATGACGTGCTTGGTCTGACGGATAGCATGGATGAAATTGGAAATCTGCAATGGGGATTGGTAATTTCCCTAATAATCGGATGGATCTTATGTTATATTTGTATCATTGGTGGTGTTCGCGTAACTGGCAAAATCGTCTGGTTTACTGCTCTTTTTCCTTATGTTATGTTAACAGCCTTATTTATTCGAGGTATAACTTTAGAAGGTGCTGCAAAAGGAATAGAATTTTATCTCAAACCAGATTTCGGTAAGTTATCAGAAGGAAGTGTATGGCTTGATGCTGGCACTCAAATCTTTTGGAGCATGTCAATTGGTTTGGGAGCTCTACCAGCGTTAGGAAGCTACAATAATTACCGTCACAATTGTCTTCGTGATTGCATTATTTATACGTGCGTAAACAGTGGAACAAGTATATTTGGTGGATTTGCCATATTTTCAATCTTAGGGCACATGGCAGATGCCATGGGAGTTAGCGTCGAGGATGTTGCCAAGGGTGGCCCTGGCTTAACTTTTATTGCCTACCCAAAAGCTTTATCACTAATGACAGTTGTGCCCCAATTTTGGGCAGTTTGTTTCTTTTTAATGATTATGTTTTTGGGGCTTGACAGTCAATTTGTATCCGTCGAAGGATTCATAGCACAAGTTATGGATGCTTTCCCACAGTTCTTCCGTTTCCGTCACGCACGAAAGATTTTTGTTACTGTGGTAACGATAATTTCAGGCTGCGTGGGTTTAATTTTTGTAACACAAGGTGGAATGTATTATTTTCAAATAATGGATTTTTATTCGGCCAGCGGAATGACACTATTGTTTGTTTCATTTTTTGAAGTGGTTGGTATTGCATATTTTTATGGTGGTTTTCGGTACGTGAGAGATCTTGAGGCAATGATGGGATTTTCTATTCCGATATACTTTCCAGTTTGCTGGTACGCGCTTACACCTGGCATATGTATTTTTATTGCAATTTTCTTCTGGACAACTTTCGAGCCTCTAAGTTATGGTGGCTTCACTTATCCGAGTTGGACGGAATACGTCGGTTGGGGCCTATCAGCCAGTTCTTGTGTTTGCATACCAATAGCTGCTATCTTTACATTAAGTAAGTATAGAGATAATCTGCAAGAAGCCATAACACCAATAATTGCAAAGCATCAAATTCATGAAACCACCGAAGAACCCTTCAAAATCAGAGGAACAGTCGGATCTGAGAAATACATGGAAAGGCAAGCTGGGTCGTATAATCTAAATCCGCAAACTCCAATGTAAACTTAGTTAAATTGTTCATCAATCTAAGTTTTGTAAATATTGTTTTAATGAATTGTAAGTTAACTTTTAGTAAATGCATTTACATTCATTGTTTATCATGTGTAGCTATAATTTCTTTCAAATTTGATCCTCAAATGCGTGTTCAAGCTAAATTATTAGTTGGATAATTTTGATATTGAATACAGCCATGGAGTTCTGCTATTATACATGGAGGCGAAGCGGCATTTACCTCCCTCCCGAAGAAGGCCATTAAATTAATTTAATTGGCTGTCATCTTTCGTCGATCAGATTTTGTGCGGCACAAATTTTCTGCACGCAATACAAATAGCCTTCTCCGGGAAGCTCTTCGCCTCCATGTATAATAGCAGAACTCCATGATACAGTACATGCATACTACACATTTAAGACATGAGAATGCGATATTTAATTTTAATTTGGTTTCGTAACTTATATAGGAATCGTGCCATTATTCTTTTTTTGAGAGATACAATTTATTAGTGATAGAAAAACTAAGTAACTGCTATAATTAACCTCATAATTATTCTGATGCATCGTTATTTTCTTCAGAATAGAAGACTTCCCCAAATAGTGATAAATGGCATGGTATGGTAGCATCACGATGAAAGTCCCGTAGACTGTGTTTAAACTTGCGGTGCAGCAGTATCTAGGTCGTGCGAGAATGGTTTCTATTCTCAATGTTTACTATCGGAAATAACACGAAATTATATTCTCAATACTATCTTGTTCCTTGTTAGAGATATACATATAAGCGTTTGAATAGCGCTATAATGCTTGCGATTTTTGCATATTACCCGACAACTCCATGGAGTAGACGTAATGAATATGCCAATCAAATCTTAAAGGCATTTCCTATCAATTGGCGTAAATTTCATTGAAATAGGTCAAATAGGTACGAAGATATAAAGGTTCAAAAACGCAACGCTTGTAAGTGTGGCACACAAAATAACACGTACGCTATCGTATAATATATAAATTAGAATTTGAACTACCCTGTTCAAAACCAAAAGCAATAGCGTGAAATTCTGGGCCTTTAACCTGTAGGTTTAGCCTTTATGGTTTTTTATGGTTTTCATATATCAGTGCACTGTCCGAAAAATTGAGGTTTAAGCAATTCAATTTTGATAATTTTAAATTTGCTTCAAATATCGAAAAAACTGTTTTTCGTAATGGGTAATTGAAATATACTAATTTGAGAAAGATTTTGAAATACTTCCTTTTGATACCTTAACCCTAAACGACCCAGAGATTTTTGAACAATTTTCATGTGGTCATAAATATTTTTTTAAACGCTTATAGCTCAAAAACTATTAAAGCTATGCTCAATCTGAATGCACCCCGCGACATCTGACTTTGCGCACGGCACACCTCAATGTGTTTGGGATATCCTTGCACATATAAAGAAACACTCAAATTTCTTTGTTGCTTTTATTTGCCTAAAACTATAAATACATCAACCTTAGGCATGGTAAGAATTTAAATCTTTTTCTAAAATTCGAAATTTTCAAAGAAAATTTGTTAAACTTCGAACAATCTCAGACAGCCATGCGCTTTAATGAGAAATGTTCAACATTTATTAAAGTATGTTTCCCAAAACACCTACCATATCCAACGATTTTCGAATTTGCTCTAAGAAAATTCTTCGTGAATTTGGAAAAACGTTTTATCCTTTAAAATCTCTTTTAAAGGTGTTTAAGGTTAAGTAGAATTTTCGAAAGTGTATATTGAATTTTTAAGAACGCAGATATAATTTAAAATTGTAAAACGATTTTTGAATTTAGCAATATGTATTCTTAACAGAATACATTGTGTTTTCAAAAGCGTAATGGTTAATCGTCGAAAGAAAAATACTAGAGTTGCTTGGAGGTCTTTCTTTACCTCATGATAAATTTAACTGTACTTTAAAAAATACATCGAAATTTTTCAAGTTTGGCTATTACAATGAATATAAAAAAGACAATTTCAAAATATTACGAATGGTGGCCAGATCTCGTAACTAGAAAGTTGTTCATAACCCAGTTCCATGAAGTGTTTTGATCTCATGTTCCCATGTAGTTCCACAACTTTTATTTTAGCCAAAATTGCTAATACACACATATTGGAATAAATATGTTGCAATAAATTTCTCATCACAATATTATTGCAATACAGTGCAATATATTGCAAGATATTTCAAAATTATGTGAAGGTGTCTTTAAAAATATAACTTTTGAACTTTTTTAAAAATATTTCTTTGTTTAGCTCTTAGGAAATTAGCAACTTAATGACATTAATAAAGGTCTTTTAGCTTAGGGTCTAAGACAGCGTCGAAATAGGCAGAGAATTTCAAGAGCATGGCCTTTTTGTTGGCCGAAAACCCCTAATAACGACCGACTGGTTTTTGGCTGGTAGATTGTATTTGCATTGTATATTTAATATATATATATATATAAGCTTTCTCAAGTTGGACGTCCTTGTCATTCATGCACTGAAGAAAATATCGATAAAATCAAGGATTGCTGAGGAATTCGATTCGCCGCGCATCCGTGGAGCTAAGCTTAAGTCGGTCAACGATCCACCGCATTCTTCAAGGAAAAAACTACATCCGTACGTTCTCCGTTTTCTTCATGAATTTTCCGAAGAAGACTGTGCAGATCAGCTTGACTTTTGTGAAGAAATGCTTCAGCTAATCGACAATGACGAGGAAGTGGTCAATCATCTGCTCTTCACCGACGAGGTGAATTTTCACTTATTGTGGGAAGTGAATCGCCATAACTGTCGGTACTGGGCGTCCGACAATCCGAAGTTTGTCGCCACAGCTCCATTTCAGTTGCTGAAGGTGGTTGTCTGGATGGGTGTTTGGAGTGGTTATCTGCTTGGGCCCTTTTTCCACTAAGGAACGATCAACGGCGACGATTACCTCGACATATTGCACAATTGGCTTTTGCCTCAACTCAAAGAAATCGAGAATTTTCAAAACGGTTGTCTTATCTTCCAACAAGATTAAGGGCCGCCGCAATGGAAACGGGCCGTTCGCCAATGGCTTGGAAAGAATTTTCCGATCCACTTGCCAGTCGACGTGGATGAACTGAAAGAACGGATCATCGATGGATTTTCAAATATTTCCGCTGAAACGCGCCTGAAAGCCTTGCTGGACTTTTCACATCGTTTTCGGGACTGTCGAGACAACGCTGGTGGACACATTGAGTGATCGTGAGTGTTCAGAAGGAAAACCTGAATTGGAAAAGAGGCTATAGTGCTAAGTGTTTAATTTCGATTTTTGTTGGTTTGTATCTGCGATTCTGTATTTTGCTGCATAAATTCTCATTCTCCTTATTCTTGTAACAATTGTAATAATTAATATATGACAGCAATTTTGATGTCAATTATATATGTATACCGGTATATATATATATATACCGCTATGACGTTTGCAGATGTGATTCCATTCTAGACTCCTTCAAGAGTGATATTCACAAGGCACCAAGTATTATTATGCAAACAAGGAGATGATGAATGTATAGCTGATTTTCTAAAATGTTTGCATGGTCTTGTAGAATGGTGTGAGTGTGTCAATTTAGATATACAGCTAAGGGACGGTCTCATTTTTGGAATCTGGTCAGATGTGATTCATGCTCAATTACTAGAGCTAGCTGATGCAAATGCANAATTTTCCGATCCACTTGCCAGTCGACGTGGATGAACTGAAAGAACGGATCATCGATGGATTTTCAAATATTTCCGCTGAAACGCGCCTGAAAGCCTTGCTGGACTTTTCACATCGTTTTCGGGACTGTCGAGACAACGCTGGTGGACACATTGAGTGATCGTGAGTGTTCAGAAGGAAAACCTGAATTGGAAAAGAGGCTATAGTGCTAAGTGTTTAATTTCGATTTTTGTTGGTTTGTATCTGCGATTCTGTATTTTGCTGCATAAATTCTCATTCTCCTTATTCTTGTAATAATTGTAATAATTAATATATGACAGCAATTTTGATGTCAATTATATATGTATACCGGTATATATATATATATATATATCTGGTGCTCTGTCTTAGATTCTGGATTTATATGTGGCAATCTGTCTATATACCAAAATTTATATTGGTGCTGTCTATTTGCACTTTATATGTGGGAAAATATTTCGCGTTATAGAAGTTTAATATTAGCAGTCTATATTAATCAAATAAGCAACAATTTATATCTAATGAACGGTGATTTCGCATTTTTTTACAGTTTGCTTGGCATGATGCCGGGCGGGTATTTCTTTCACAATTTCGGAAACCACACTTGTCCGACTAAGGCCTACAATAAGAACTCTTTGATGCTGCATCTTTTCTAAATAAGCTGCATAATCGTATCTTCAATATTAAATGGTTCAGTTTCACAAATCTTCAAAATTCGGAATTTTTCATCTGAATAGTCCATGTTTTGAAGGCCATAGCTCCGTCAAATTTATCCGATTTCCAAATTTTTACACCGTTCAATGCACAATCGATAGAAATCTAATAAACGCTTACTGTTTTTTGCACGTTCTAGAAATTGGGGTTTCATGACTGAAATATATAATGCAAAAGTACCTATATCAGAGTGGTCATGTGTTTCCACCAGAGTATCGAAATATCATCCCGACATTTTGTTGGTTGATTTTCATTCACAAGTTTACTAGAATGCCCGATCGAACTGTTTTTCACTTTGAAATTAAGCAAGCATAGCTCAATTATCTTAGCCCATACGCTCACTCCAATGAAAACGTACCGCAGGCCGTTTTTCAAAAAGGCCGGATTACTCTCTTCAAAGTATGCTACCAAGTTTCTGAGAAGAACTTTGAAATCTCTGATGCAGAAATCAATTACAACAGGAATGGCTTATTATTCGGGAAACCGTACAGATACAATCAAGGTCCAACCGTGTTTTGGCATGGGTTCTAAAACTTGTATATTCCCTGAGCAGTTGGCATGATTGTGCGACTATTTAGCGAAAGTGGGATTTAACTTACTACAAAGAGAAAGGGCATGCGATCAGAAGTTCTCCGTTTAGTATGGACATGATATGCTAAACTTTTGATTATATCAGTGGACATTAAGTACCCATCAAGTTGAGTGATTTCTGACAATGTAGTTAGTGACATTGTCCAATGGGATTCATTATTGCTGCACATTTTTATAATTTATTCTTTGTGCTATAAACTATTAATCGATTGTTATTTCCAGTGTTAAACTCTCTTTCTGTAACATAAAGTTGCTACGTTTGGTTTAGGCATACATTGGGATGTACCCTGGGTTTTCTTATAGTTCACGCTCACAATTGGGATTTGGGTGCGAAAAATCCCAATTGGAAAGTATTGAGGGAATCATTAGAACGAGTGCAATAATTTTGTTCGTAAATACCACTTTGATGAAAAAAAAGGAGTGATTTTTTCTGATTAAAATTTTTAGGTCTCAATAAATTAACATATACTGCAATACATTTTCATATTAAAATGCTACAAGTGTTTATTGCAATAAATTTATTTTGCATTTACTGCATTTGAATATTTTTACGAAACATTATTGCAAGTCCTTGCTCATGAGTATCAAATGCCTTCTATGCTACATTTGACTAATATAATCCCGGTATAAATATCAATACATGGGTATTAGAAATGAATTCACACATTAAAGTTAATATAAATACAAATTTAGATATAGAGATGGACATTAAGTAATGCATTATTCTAAAAATTTCATATTTAATAATATATGGAATTCATAGTATCCCCGACAGTTTGGTTTCAAAAAGACCTCCAAATCAAAGTTCAGCTAGTGCATACCAATAAATTTACGAAATTTGAAACAGCGCATCAAAGGGGTTAAGCTAGACAGACATTTCAGGAAAAATAACATTTTAAGGTTTTTAGACCACTATAATAAGAGAAAATGTCCATTATATATGGCTAAGGTAAAAAATACCACAAACTGACACAAAACGAGCGTAATATGCATAATTGGAAACATTTTCTTTCGAATTTTTCTGAACCACTTAGATAAGTAGAGGTCAGTGAAATATTGTTGTTCATTTAAGTTAATATAGGTACCTGTTCACATTTACAGAAATCAATTATTTAGTACATGCAGGTTAAACCTTTATAGAAAAAATCCACGTCAACATGCTACTGTGCTAAACAAATAAATTATTGACTATTTTCAGATTTAAACTACTTGCTTTATTTATTAGTCCCAAATTCCAACGGCTTTGAAAGTTAGATAAAAGAAAAATTTTCATCTCAAATTTAAATACGAATATATACTCCGAGTATTAATTTGTAAAGGAAGAAAAAATCATAGATTAATTCGTAATCTAGCATATTGAAGACATCCCACGATCTTGTGGTTCCAAAATGGTGTTATTTTGATGTGTTTCTGTTGCTGGCCTTTGCAAAATGTCCCAATAGCGAATGAATGGAGAGAATCCGTAATTAATGCTTGAATATGTTTCTTTTTCTTAAAATTTTGCAATAAATTACAAATTCATTCTATATTAAAACAGTGTACATGAATTTTTTTAGGCTAAAGTGTAAATCGCCTAGAAGTTTTTGTGGTCTTAGCATGTACATGGGAATAGCAGAACTCCATGGCATATACAATGCTATTTGTTATCATTAACATGTACTTTATGAAAACATTCCCGCAGTTTTCATAATGCACCCTCCCTGTCTC
>CABFPE010000024.1:1283418-1302251 GCA_900660155.1 Hofstenia miamia
CATGATCAAGTGCATAGTGAGGAGCTCATTATAGTCGTCATCAGGAGGGTAGTACAATACGCAGAACAAAATTGGGAGTGAAGCGACCGTAAGTTCCAACCACAGAACCTCAAATTCAATGTAATTGGTTGGATATAGCTGCACAGGACAGTAAGATTTATGTATGTAAGCACATACACCGCCAACGTAACACTTACGAGAGTTACTAGAAGATCGATCACACCGCAACAATGTGAAGTTAGGTAGAGATACAAACGAATCATCAACATCTTCGCATAACCAAGTTTCTGTTATAAAGCAGGCAGAAAGGGAATTTACGGATATGTCACAAGATAAATGATAGACGGCATTAGGTTTCTTTATTGAGCGAGAGTTAAGCAGCATAAAAGAAAAGGGGTTGTCTAGTCACATGGTAGGTTTATATTCTCGACCATCCACAAATAACTTTAGATTCCGAAGTTTAACCTTTGACTTGTCCTTCCCACTTTGAATCAGATCATATCTCGTTTTCAGAAGCTTCTTCTCTAATTGCCTTTCCTCTTCGGTTAGTTCCTTAGATAAAAACAGCCTTGTATCATAGTCTTTTAGCTTAGATGCTCTCGACAGCACATTGCTCACAGACCAAAAGCTGGGAAAACGGATGATGGGGGTTCTCTTCTTTTGGTTAGCAAATTTTCCTACACGAAAACAATCCGTTATTGGGATATCCTTATCACCAGTAACAAAGGAAATCATTTTCTGAGTTTGTTTCATGTCCTCATCTAAGGGCTCAGAAAAGTCTTTCGCTTTGGATTCAGCAAGATTTTGGATTCTGATACCAAAACCCATTGACGAAACAGTCCGCATTACTGGTTTATNGTTTCTTTATTGAGCGAGAGTTAAGCAGCATAAAAGAAAAGGCGTTGTCTAGTCACATGGTAGGTTTATATTCTCGACCATCCACAAATAACTTTGAAGTTTAGCCTTTGACTTGTCCTTCCCACTTTGAATCAGATCATATCTCGTTTTCAGAAGCTTCTTCTCTAATTGCCTTTCCTCTTCGGTTAGTTCCTTGTTCCTTAGATAAAAACAGCCTTGTATCATAGTCTTTTAGCTTAGATGCTCTCGACAGCACATTGCTCACAGACCAAAAGCTGGGAAAACGGATGATGGGGGTTCTCTTCTTTTGGTTAGCAAATTTTCCTACACTAAAACAATCCGTTATTGGGATATCCTTATCACCAGTAACAAAGGAAATCATTTTCTGAGTTTGTTTCATGTCCTCATCTAAGGGCTCAGAAAAGTCTTTCGCTTTGGATTCAGCAAGATTTTGGATTCTGATACCAAAACCCATTGACGAAACAGTCCGCATTACTGGTTTATTAGTTTTAGGTTTGTTAACTGTATTAAGAGATTCGGTCAGTTTTGCAAGCGAGGAAGCATATAGCGCAGACTCATTTTTTGAAAATGCATTCAGTTTGTTCTCAATATCATTGATAGTATCTTCTAATTGTTAACAAATTGATTTAAATTGATATTAGAAATAAAGGTAGATTTAGTTGGAATACATTTATTGCAGAGCCAGCAAGATCCCGGAATTCTTCTCAATGTCTCTATGTCAATCTTAGAGAGATTTTCACATATACCATGATACCATTCACCACAATTATCACAAAGAATACCAACGTCATTATTCTTTACCTCACGATTGCAGGCTTCACAATTATTCATCTTTGCTGATGTAGTAATAAGAGCTTATCTTTGGCATGTCACAAACAACCACTTCAATCAAATTGAACAATAGGTAACAATAAATATATTATTCACAAAATTGAAGTTAATTTACAATGTAAAAATTTTCAAACCATACGAGTTTCCACCATAAGGCCGGCAAAAATATATTGGTCTAAACCGGCCGAATTTTTAGCGAAAAAAAATATTAAAATTGGTCAAGATGGGACCCAAGACGAAGACCAATAAATTAATTTTGTAGGAAAAGTTTCAAAAAACATTTTGAAATTGGAACAAAAATATCACTTTCAGGTTGTAAAGCTGTTTTTTTCGTAAGGTGGTGTATTCGAGTGTGTGTATATGTAAACTTCATTACATGTAGATTGAGTTGAACCGACATTTATAATTCAGTCTCTCACGAATCATTTCAGAGAAATGGTCACTATTTGCTTCCGTTGAATCATTAAGCGCATTAAAGGAGGCTTTTTCTATCAATCAATGGCCATAGTATTTTTCTATAATTTGGGTTTATAACATTTTTTGAATATACTATTCTGCGCCGTTTTCAGTGTTCTTTTCTTGAGGTTATATGAGAATTTATATTTCTGGCTGGTTCCAACTATGATAGAAACGATCAGACCAATCTCTACAATACTCTACCTAGCACTTGAAGAAACTATTTTGCCTTAATATCTGTAAGTTTCTTAGATTTGGCGTTCTTGGGATTATTTCTAATACTCCCTGGCAAATCTATATACCCGAACCTATTCCTAAAGCTTACTTACGAGACTTCATACTCAGTGCAAAACTACCTGGAAATTTCAAGATTGGAAAATTCAAAGTGAAAACTTTAAAGCGATAAAAATTGTGAAATTGTGTCATCATGATAGAAATAGACTTAGAGTTGGGATTGCTGTTTAAGGTTAGAATTAGAGTTGGGGTTCTTAGATTTTTCTAAAAACATTGTATTTTTCAGCCTTGAATTTTTCTGTAATAAAATTTCTATGAATGTTGAATTTTCTTTGATGATGTATTTCTGAATTTTGCATGAATAAGCACTTCAGAATTTTGTTAATGTTCTCAATTCTACTAAAGCAATAAATTACTTAGTTAAAAGAACTTTTATATTGAATTCATTTAAAGTATAATAAATGTCACTCACTTAGAATGGCACACGTTATGTTAGACTAGCACCATTGTGGACTTTGGACTGCGTTCTAAACCCAAGTGAAATTGGTATAAGAATGCTTGGTATTATATCACCATCTCCAGAGTGGGATAAATTATACTTAAATTTCAATCTACAATTAATGCATTTGATTTAGTTTAATTATACCTAATTCTGGATAACTTCAACTTGTTATAAATTAATGCAATGCATAAATTATTGTAGCATACATGAAGCATATTTGGTAACTATCTCTAGTATAATCAATATTGGAAACATGAGAGAGTTTCTGCTTTTTAACAACATATGATCAAAATCTATAAGAAATTTATAATAATATTATAATCCACTGGCTTTGCTGTAATGGCGGTTAGGCTCTTTAATAAAAACAATATACATATCATTGTGCTGTGCTCTTAATCGTTCTCAATAGTGTGCTTCATCGAAATCATTAAGGCTACCATTGGAGATAGAAAATGTCATATTGAAGTTGGAGCTACCTCTCTTTCAAGATTAGTGGTATGATTGAACAATTTTTTAAATCTGGCAAGAAACGTTAAATATTGAAATAATTATTTTATGTATAATGATGAGAATAACAAAATTATTAATGAATCTATATGCAGTTGTCCACTAAACCCAAAATTTTAAGCCAATAGAGGGATTAAAAGTCAAATCGACAATAGTATGGCAAGGAGTGAAAAAATAAAAAGCATTAATTGATTGTATTGGACATATTCTTCCCTGATAAATTCTTTCTTTTCTTGTAATTGCCTGATTGATAAATATCGTTCTGAAATGCGTGGTTCAATATTGTTAGAACAAAATAATTCAATTCTTTAATGTTCATCGTAAGAATTAATTGTGTTTTAATACTTTATATAAATTTATATTTATTATTATATCTTACATTTTGAGAATTTGACGTTGGTGGTGACTCTTAGGTTGAGGGTGTTCTACAGTTTCCAGGGATTCTGAGGTTTTCTCTAGGAATCTATCAAATAGTGCTGCCTCCTTCATAACACTCCTTACCCACCTAGGGAAAACTAGTCCAGCCAAATTTACTTGTTCATCTTAATTACTATTACTAGTGTTTTAATTATTACTGGGATTCATTCATTTTTCCAGCTCTCTATAATTTATATGGTTTTTTCCCTTACTCTAATATATTTGTCATTTCAACTGTTAATATTTTTCACGGTCTGACCCCTTATTTCAATAGCCTTGTATACATCCGCTAATCCGCAATGCACAGGACTACGGCGGATTTTATTTTCAATATATGTAAATGACAGTGGCTTAGTCCGTCAGTTTACTGATAATACCTTTCTTGTAAATACCCATAGTGAAGCATTTTCTTGCTAGCTAAAATTAAATTCACAAACCCAAAAATATTTTTATTATTAATATTCACATTCATAATTTAATGTAAAATCTTCAGATCCAGAATAACTACATTAATAATTACAATCTAATTGTTCTTGCTTCAGGCAACATTGTACTCGTCATATTAAAACAGTAAAACATTAAAGTTTGTTAAGATTTCACTTTAAAATAATTTCTGAAATCGATTGAAAGTAAANAAATACTGCATTTTTTATGAATTTCAATCTTTTCTGCAAAAATTTGGCAAGATCTTCAAAAACTATGATAAATGCTGCAGTGGTATTTTAGGATGTAGGTCAATAGATATCCAAAGACATGTAAAACTGACAAAATTATTAAGTAATTATATATTGTTTTTAGTAAATATAGAAAAATTTGTGAATATAACAGAGCCTAAGATGTCTATAAATTGACAGAATAAACAAATTTGTAGATGTTGGTTGATTATAGATTAAAAACAATTATTGAAATTTCAACAATCACTAATAAGAAAGACAAGACTATCTCATTTTTAATGATATACAAAACGAACTGTCTATTTTTCATTAGACATCTATCGGCTTGCTGTTATAAATACTACAGTGCTTAGACGTTGATGTAGCCAGTGGCGTCACCAGTAAATTTTGATTATAGGGGCCCAGTGAATTGAACGTGTTGACTTTGAAAATTTGCCCTAGAAATGTGAAAGATTATAAGTGTCGTGAACAAAAACTTAAGGAATTTTAAGCATTGCGTATGTGTGGCACTTAAAGGAATATTCCAGAATGCGCAGGAACCGAATCATATCCCAAAATGTAAAACTTTGCAAAAGATTACTCGGGCTTAAAAGGGAGGATAAGGATGCCTACTAAGGAGACCTACAGGCTAGCAGTAATATTAAGGGGGCTATACAACAACTTACGCAAACTTACACATGTCTTATAAAAGTAAGCTAATGCCCATGTTCCACGGCTTATGTCTAGCACTGATGAACAGGCTTGTCTATTGAACAGAATTTTCGGTCCAATCCAATCCAATCTAGGTTTGATTTAAGTTAGCTATTCAAAGTTTTCTATACAACATTTACTTAAGCATGGTTCACAGATTTTCTATGTACATCATTATTAAGGTCTGATTTCGCAAGTAAAACCAGAAAAATGCAGAATTTATATAGTAAAAAATGCAGAAGTTGCAGAATTATTATTACACACAAATGCATTGAATTTACTTGAAGAACTTCTTGACAAGAATGAGACTCAAATATGAAATCCTATAGCCGATCACTATCATTCTCGATGGCGAAAACCTTTCTGTTAATCTCCCAATTTGTTTCCAATTGGTTTCAGTTTTAGAGTATGCTACCTTCATATAGTCATCTGAAAATACTCCCGCGAGATCGAGAGAAATTTAAAAGCTGGGAGAGTGACAGATTTTTCAAAACCGGGAAACAAAAATTTAAAAATGCTATGCCAATAATTTTTCCTAGGTTTTACAAATTTTGAAACTCTTCAAAGTGCATAGATGCATTAGAACAGATACATATTTGAACAGGTACATATTAGGTGTTCTCATCACTAAAATTCCAGCCAAATCAACCAACTGAAGAAGAAGTCAATGATTGGTAGTTTTTGTTATTTGAAATACTAAAGGTAAATAGTTTGATCGCAAACGATTAGAATATAAGAGACATATGCAAGATGCCCCGGAAGTTTAGTATAATGAAAATATGTTCTATTTGGAGTTTTGCAGGATTCGGTGCTATATTAGTGCGAGACCTGCGGAAGTAGGATCAATTCATTGTTTTACCACAAGACTCTTCCTTCCTGGTGCTAATGTAGAGAGTTTTTTCAACAAATATTGTGACATTCAAACTCAGAAACGAATAAGAAAACTTTTCTAAGCACTTATTTATTGTGATCAATGATGTGTAATTGAATTTTTCGACAGCACCAATCTATGTATTCTAATAAAATATATTTTTTTTCAAAACGTACCTATTTTGTGGACATATAACACTGACATGATTAAGAGTCAATCTTGCAATTAATTACTATGCTATTGCGTATTGCATTCAGAGTATTATCCGACATATATGGGCTTAAATAATTTCTTATCTTATAATAAACGTTTTTGTGTATGCAGCAATAATGTACAAGTGAAATCAAAGTATTGGAAAAATGCATTTACAACAACTACTTGTAATTTATGGACTAAACTAGAAATAAAAGTGCGTAAAATAACAAAACTTAAAGAATTCAAGAAGATTTTAAAAGAAAATCAAAACAACTTTGTATATTCGAAAAATGTAATAAGTGGAGAAAACTTTGATTTTTATTTGATTATTAATTTTTTTATTTCATTTTGTTTTTATTTTATTTTATTTTAAAACAATTGGGCGGAGAGGGTAAATAAGGAAAATCCCAGACTTTACAATGAAAGTAGCATGGCTTTGATGTCATAAAAGCCAATTATATTACATGGGTAGGATATAAAATTACAGTAAATCAAATTTTTCAAATTATGCGAATTTTTTGAATGGCCAAAGTGAAAAATTGGGAAGCGCCCCTTCCCCAGTTTTTACGCGCCTGCCTATCATTGCCCTTGACAATGAACATTTTTTTGAGCTGAGTTAATTGATAAATTAATTGACAATAATTAAGCAAAAACAAAATAAAAAACAAATCAAAATTTTCAAAATCAATAATACAAAGGCTGTTGGGAGAAATATTTGTTTAAAAAAGAAAAATTTCTACATTATTTCATTTCATTTTATTTCATTGCTCAAGCCCCCCTATGGTGACGGCCCTGGATATAGCTCAAACAAAAATTGACTATTTAGATGACATTGTATTAAAATACATGCTGCTATGAGTAAGCATTTTGAATGATTATTGAAATTACTCCACATGCGAGAAAATGTATAGATCTCACTTGAGTTCCTTTGCGTCCAAAACGCCATCATGATTTCTGTCAAATATGACGAAGGCATCCTTCAACTCTTGCTTAAAATCTCTCTGGACAAAGTAAGATTTAGCGAACTGAACAAATTCTGCAAACTCAATGAAGCCGTTGCCTAAGTAAAACTAAAGTAAATGGCTAATTATTAGCAAGTAGATCTTCAGAGAACTGTGCAATAAACAAGACAATGTTTGCTTAAATTCTTTTTCTAAATTTATAAGGTTAGTTTTTCAAATTCAACTCAATTCTAAAATTGGCTTAGAAATGGTAAAATAAGTAGCAACGAAATTTTAGTAAAACTACTCAAGAAAGAGAATAGTAGATACATATATCTGGGTTGACAACAGGTCAGCCCAATTCGCCGTAAACAATTATTCAGAAGATTAATATGCAATACTAGTGTCTAAAACAGAGATGGAAGTAGGTCGGGTGAATTTTATTTTTTCGTTAGAACTATATTTAACGATAATAGGGCTTAATACATGTGCTGTCACATAATTACTAATACTAATACATAGCAAATCTTTTAAATTTCCCACTACTGGCTAGCGCGTACTAGTCATGAGTGAAAAAATATATTTTTGTTGGCTTTCGGAATGCTTTACTGTTTTCAAAACTACTAGAAAAGTATTCACCATACAACTAATTTGTGCAGTTAATGAAAGTACGTTTTCTGTTGCTTTTCTTATGCTTAAAACACCATGTTCTATGTAAACATTTTTAATCCGTGAATATATTTGTTTTCTTACTATTATATGTTGATTAAATTCATTTTGTTAGTTTTAGTTTTTGAATTGGTCTTAGGCATGTCAAATATTTCTGGGGGCCCAAATAAACAAATTGGCTAAAATTTAGGATCAACGTATCATTCGTATCGAGTTCAAAATATTTCAGCCATTTCTACTCTTATACGGAAATGGGGTGAACATGCTAGATTCTCTATTGATTGACTTGCTTTCAGCCTTAAGGTATTGGTACTTTGATTGTTTTTAATCAGAGAATACTGCAACATATAATATCCTGTGAATGAAGACAAGATTGAAAATGTGGGTTTTATTCAAATTTGTATACCTGGAAACTTGACATTTGCTCGTATTTTTTGCTGCATGAAATTTAATAATAATCTAACCGAATTTGTTATAATGATTATAAATTTGTATTACAGAACTTCTTTTTGAAAGTCCATTTTATTTGAGTGTTTTATCAGTTCTTCAATACCAAGCCATACCATTTTACAACATGTAGGTTGCAACTTTCAAATTACTCAAATGTGTCTAATCTAAGCTAACCTTTGCTTCTGGTGAATGTAAACATTAATAGTCTATTTGGTAAATGCTATTAATTTAATTTTGCTAGAGTTTATTGAGTAGTGACTTGCTGGGAAGGTAAAAAATCTACATTTAGAATATTTAGAAAAAAGTAAAGGGGAAAATTCAATTGTGTACATTAAGGATGGAGGAGATGAAGTTCGTCACGTAATAAGATAAGTGCTAGAATCAGTAAATCTAGAAACTGAAGAAGCAATTAAAAAGGAATTATTGTAGAAATTGATTACAGAAATTTCCAAGGGGAGGATGAAAGCTCGAGAGCATTAGTGAGGTGAACAGGTTAGTAAATGCTAGTACATGAAAAGCTCTGAAGAAAGACTGTATTGATATGAATAGCAAAAGAAAAGAACAAACTGCGGAGATAGAAGACGTGGGGAAAAAACAAAGAATGTAGTGACTAAGACCACTCAAGATATTTGAAAGTAAAACAAAACTAGATCGGTGTAGTGTTCGCGAGTGGAAGTCCATAGAATCTTCAAAGAGTCGTAGCAAAGGCCTAGAAATTGAGAAAGTATGGTGAAAGAGCTAGAATGGCAAGAGAGCATGACATTTGAGATGCAGGAGATAATGATACAGTACGTTTCTGACATTTATATTCGGAATTGTGGGACAAAAATACAGAATGAGAAGGTCAAGGAGGAGTTCAGATATATTTAGAAAAATATTGAATGGTTAGAAGCATATTTCAAATAAAATGTACATAATTTCATTTTACTCGTGCTTTTTTGTCTCATAGTCATATATGATTTTCCTTTCGATTTTAACGGCTTTAACGCAAAACATTATTTGAATGGAATGAAGCTGGTTTGCATTCAAAATAAGGAATATAAAATATTTCGCTTTTGACGTGTTGTATTATTAAAACCGTAGCATAATCAATAAGGAATAATAGAATATGATCTGAAAAATATGGAAATAAATTAATTGAATATAGGGAAATATGGGCAGAATGTTAAATTGCGTGGGAAAATATAGTAAAATATTCAACAATTGATTTTGGAAGGTGCCACAAAGTCATTCCATATCTGATTCTACATGTAGTACGTAGTTGCAAAACCTATTCTTAACCTTTTTCATCAACATACAAATATAGGAATGACACCAGCAGATCACATTGTACTTGTCACTCAAAAGAGTTGTCAAAATTTAATTAGATTTAAAGAGGTCATCACTATCTTTTGCTATTAATAGAATCAAAGCAAAATTTTATTGTAGTGTTAATTTTCTGACAGAACTAATGAATCTTGTTACACCAAAATTTTCTCATGCTCCAATGTATTATATCTGATGCACTGAATCAATTGCTTCAAATTATGGTTCTCAAGATTGCAAATAAAACTCCGAAAGCAATATTAAATTAAATATTAGAGCTTATAATCTATGTCCCAACCTGAATTTTAATTTGCCATGAAAGTTGTTTAAATGAATTGTATATTGAATTATTTTTAAAATGGCAACGCAGCATTTTACAAAATTTAGCTAACAAACGGTTTTTTAAAAGTAGCATGTTAATTCTTGCTTATCAATGCTTTTAAAGCGTAGCTTTGATAAAAACTATTAGCTTTTGTAAGGAAAACGCCGAGAAACACTAAAAAGACTTCTTTGATAAATCACGTAATTGTTTGCGATATTTCAAATTTGCAACTGGTAAATTTAGCTAGATACATATAAAATATATATCTTAAAAGGCATCAATCAATTCATAAAAAATATTATTATTTTGTTAAAAGCACTTCGCAAATGCATCAGTAAATTATAGCTCTTACATATATAATAATTCAAGAATCATCTACAAACAGAGGCGTCCTTGGCATTTGCGAGGCCCTAGGCAGTATTTTTCTAGATCACAGTAAAAAATATCTTTAAGATATATAATTTGAGAAAGAATTCCATTTTTAGCCAAACAAACTAACGAGTTTTTTTACTAATCACTACAAAATCAGATACAGTTGAACGCCAGTACTGTATAAACCTGCTTTGCCACAACCTTCCTTTCCCAGAAACGGATTCTACGCAATACTGGATTTTAAAAAAATAGTGTGTACCACTCTATAACAAATGGGAAAATTACCTAAAAAGCATTCAGAGTATGAAGTTGTATTAAAAAATTAGAACGACAATAAAAATATTTTTTCAAAATTTTGTAATCGAATTTGTACACTCGATTTATAGGCTAATGCTTGCAATACCTTTAAAGGTATCATTTTTAAAGCTTGATTATACTTCCTAAGTAAAGGTATATTCTTTAAATTAATATATAATAGTCCCAATATACATGTTAGTAATCTAGCAGCAATTTCGTTTGCAGCATACTGGAATTTACCATAAGGCTTGACATTGTTTAAAAAATTCCTTGTGCTAGGTGAAGAGATTTCAATGCGTTTCTTAAAATTCGAGGTAATTACACACTTGGGCGCCCGTTGATTAACCCCACTGTATTTTACCTCAACTACACTCATTGCTTATGTACTACTCACGTTTTTAAAACAATACATCTAAAGGAATTGTGGCTGACTTATTGTTATGAAACACAAGACAGTATCAATGACACAAAAGAAATATATAGTAAGCTGGGTTGGGTCTAAAAATTATCTTGCACTTCCAAATCTGCTCTATTCTTTTTAAATGAATGCCCAACTTCTAGATTTTTGCAATATTCCAATAAGAAATTATTGTTCAATATTTAGTCGTTTGTTGTGCTAGTATTGTCATTAGTTATTGGGCAAACTTTGATCCGTACAGATATTTAGCATTTGTCTAATAATATTTTTTGAAGCTATTGTATTTTAAGCATTCTTAATCCAATATTGGCATCAGTGTGGTAGTCTCAGAAGAATAGTAAATGGGTCTAAATATTTTATTGGGACTGAGACGGATATGGAACTGAGACTATAGTTGAAGAAACTGGAACCACAACTTTCAGAGTTTTGTTAGTAATTTTTACTAATTTTGAGCAAAATATATGTTGTTTTGGTGGGATTTGCACTGGAGTGGAACTAATAAAAGCCGAGCGGTACAGAACTCTATGGTTTGGATTTTGAAAATACGAACTTTCTTGTAATTTAATTAATTTGAAATTTACTTAAAATTTCCTAATAAAAATGTTCTAAAAACAAATGAAAAAATAATTATACAAAAACAAAGGAAAGTGGAATTCAAAATGAAGTTAAATTACAACTATGTATGAGTTATGTATGCTCATTATTGACAAAAATAAACTACCAATATTTGTAGGATTACCAAATGCTTGCAATGAAGCAATATTAGTCGACAATGTAATATTCTCTGGGAAAGCGCGGGGCTCTAGGCATAGGCCTTGCCCGCCTAGCCCTCATTCCAGCATGTATATGATACATTTAAAACTCTAATTTAATTTTTAGAATTGTGTATCATATGAAATTCTGAGCAAAATTCCACCTCTGATTTACTCTGCATTGACAACAGCTGTATCATCAATAAGAATACATTTCTTTAATTTTGAGAATGTCCATAAGGAAAAGATGGAGATTGCCCATTACAATGGACAGGGTTTATCGATTACTATGAGAGATCATTAATTGGGTTAATTGCAAAAAAAAATTAAGTTGTTGATACCCAAACTCAAAAATATAGCAGGACTATCAGTATGTTTATGTAGTCGAAGTAAATGGACTTTAAATTACTATATATATATATATATATCAGAGATAGAAGTGGGCGGGTCGACCCATGGGGCAGGTCAGGGCAGGCATGGGGAAAGATTTGTCTAAAGTGAGTATCTATGGGGCAACAGCGGGTCAAAACACTTTTGAGTACAGAAAACTGAGCAAAAAATTGTCCAATATTAGAGATTGTAAAATTAATTTTCTTACATCAAAGTTCTCTCCTTGATAAAATTTCGATTTACTTGAAAGCTTAGTCGTATTTTGAAAAATCAATTACCATACATTTTTAGCTCTTGGTGAAATTTGATTCTATTCAATAATGCCGACAGCATATTTTCTATCCGATTTGTCATCAATGGGTCTTGCAATGGAAGTTATGCAATTAACCCTGAATAAATATATTGCATAAAACATTAGCTCTATAGAGTTAAAATTAAATGTTATTTTCCTATTAATAATGTTTTCAATATATATGATCATCACATTTGTTATTAGATTCCTATTGGTAGTAAAAGTTGAGATGGAATTTGAAAAAATAAATCTACATCTTCTAGTCACTAAGGGTGTGTACCGAAAAATCATATTCTGAAGGGCGGCTCATCAAAATAATCATTTCAAAAATTAGGTTAAATTATTCAAAGCTGAAGCTAACCTATTTTAGATGTTTTTATTGACACAAAGCTCTAGCAATCAATCATGTGAGGCGAAATATCGTATTTCAAAGGTCGCCTTATCTAAGTAATTTGTTTAAAAATTGCGTTAAAATAGTCAAAAGTGAACTTAACCGAATTACAGATGCTGTTTAAACCTGATCGGGCCAAGGTTTCGCAAATTGTAACAAAAAGCCTTCATTTTATAATCAATTATACTCGTCTATTCAAACATAATCAATTATATTCTTGTTCCTTTTATAATCAATTATATATATATATATATATATAAAACTGGTCACTGGTCGCAGGTCAGAAATGAGCGGGTCACGGGTCAAGTTGCCGTGGGTCGTGGAGGGTCAAGGGCAAGTGACCTGCGGACACTCTTGCTACGGTTGGGTGAAAAGGTTATTAAAACACATATGCAATTCACTAACGTGGGTCAAGTCATCTCTCTTTAAATCAATACAGGTACTTAACGTAATAGTGCAATTGAACATTGCATGTCGATTCAGTGGCATAAATTCTGTAAATAAGAGCTCTAGGTTTCTACTTATCCAAAAAATATCACCATATTTAATTGTAACTCTCCCTTTAACTTTTATCGTTATATATTGCAAGTGAATCGTTATTGTAATGATTTAGAACTTATAGAAACTGTTAGTAAACATGCATATTGCCCAATGTGCCTTTAAAGGCACAAACCAATAAAATGCCATAATTCATTATTAGATAATATTTTTAGAGTAACGTCGCGTTTAATTAACTACGGGAACAGGATTTTTACGGGATTATTTTGATTTCCAGATCACAACGGGCGTTAAGCTCTTCTTATTAATTAAGCTTAAAATTATGATTCAAAATCATTACCATTGATGTTTGAAAGTAATTCCGCATGCCAATAATTAAGAAAATCTATCATGGAATAATTATTTTAATTGGATTACCAATACTCAAACAAAACATGTTATTAAAATTTGCTACATAAAAACCGTTGGGTAATTTGTCTCGATTTTTTTGGTTTGTCTCTTTAAGTGAATAATGAAATATTTAAGGTTAATCCGATAACTTAAGCGCGTATGCGTTCAGTGCACGTTCCTTCAACTGTACAAATGCACTATATAATGCAAAACAAACGGAATGAAACAGCAATACCGGTCACAACCGGTCAAAATGAGAATTAAACCTATAAAAGCGGTCAAAACCTGTACTTTATAATGTGAGGACCGGTCAAAGCCGGTACCGACATGAGGGTATCTTAGGTACCAGACCGGTCAACACCGGTTAGAGGTGACCAGAACCGGAACGTTCATGGTCGCCAATTGAGGATAAAGCTTTCATCTCTTCGTTGGAAAGCACAATAACTATAAAGATATCAGCTTAACCCTTGAGCACCAATAAAAAATAATTACGTTAACGCTCACATGGGTTGATTTGACTCATGAATGAATCTTTGAATACAAATTCACTTTAATTAATTTACCTGTTAAAGTAAACATTGATTTCATGTTCATCATGATCTCCATTTAATAATTACCGATCTTCATATCATATTAATCACGAAAAATTTGGCTCTGTTATATTGTAATGCACAAAACCAGTGTGTCCATTTTGTGAATAGCTGGGAGCGAGTGCCGGTAGTTCTTTGTTATAGATCAGCAAAATACAGTACAACTTTCATTATTATCTCTTTTACAGAAACTCAAAGATAAAAATCTGGGATTTTTTAAACCATGTCAGAAAATCGTATGGAGATACCCCTGATCATTTGTAGAAAATTTGCCAGAGTTCTACATTATTTTGCTTCAAAAAATTGCTACTCCCATTTCATATTCACCAAAAAGAACAAACAACTAGATCAAATTTCAAGTGAACACACATTCAACCACTGTTGAGGATACTTCAACACCAGAAATTGTTTTGAGTAATAATGAAAAAAGAAAGAGTTGATCAAGAAAAGTACACTTGCCATTTCAACATATAGTGGAAGTACGTAAGCACATATAATCCATTCGCTATGAGGTCTCATTGATTTTAACTCAAAAGCCAAGAGAAGACCATTCTTGAAAATGCTCAAACCTGAAATTCGCTGTTGTCCCATAGATTGACATGGAAACATTTGATTGATAGTTCGCTCAAGTGAAACTACGCTGATGACACCAAGTACAACATCTAGGTGTTAAACGTGATCATTGCATGAACTATAAGAAGCCACTTCGCATAACTTGTGCATCATAAAGTTGTCTTCAAAATCTAGTTTACTAGAACATCAATGCTTTGTAAAATTTGGCAAGTGTTTACTCCATGCATTTACACATAATGTGCTTTCCTCAATAAATACGTTAATATTACTTGATAAATGCATTTTTAACGTTTTGACGTACACAAAATAGTTTATTGATTAATATTTATGAAATTGGGTCGTTTCGATCCTAATGGCGTTGAGCGCAAAAATATTTTAAAATTCGTATACCACATGACGAAAAATTTGAAATGAATTATAATTATTGTTTAAATAAATATAATGAAAACTTAAGAAAAGTCAAGAAGGATCGGCGTATTCGATGTAAAATTAATGACGCAGCCTAACTTATAAAATTCACTTGAGTCAAATCGACCCCAATTGGTGTTCAAGGTTTAAAATGTCACCATTATCAATATCTCTTTACTTACAATGTCCGATACTCACATTTAAATAAACTCTTAAATGACAAACACGATACTAGATTTTTTGATAATACCTCTCAATATTTTTCTAATAGGCTCACCTTAGATCCCAAAATCGATTATTATTTCAAAGAAGAAATTAAACAGAGAAATTTTACAAATTCTATTGTTAGTAGAATTATTATTTTGCTAATTACTTACATCATAACATAAGAACCAATTCATTTGGTCTATGCTTCAATTAATTTTAATGAAATAGAAGCTATATTTATTTAAATTTTATTAATTTATTTCTTTTATGATTTAATGTTTCCTCTTTTATTGTTTCTGTCGATTGTTTTTATTGTAATCAATTTTTGTTACTATTATTACCAGTATTAAGACTTATGTAATGCAAAGTAGATTTTTCTAAGAAATTGAGTTTGGATTAACTTTAAAAATGTCTGTTTACTTCTGAGTATTACAAATACAATAGTAGACCTACTTTGTAAATATAAAGCTTTCTGAAAAGTAGTTTAGACTGTCCAGTGCTAACATTGCAGGAATAACTTTCAAAAACTGTTCACGATTACATAGAAGTACATTCACCTAATAGATACATTATTATCCCAACATTTTTAAATTTCTTAATAAGAAAATTGCTTGGAAATGCTGTTATTTCGTTTAAATGCACAATGTGACGTTGAGGTTTAATGTATGAAATTTGACCACTATAATTTAGCAAGCAATTGCCAAAGATAAAATTGGAATATTTTTTATAAGTGGCCCGCGTTTTCGCCTGTGAAATCAGCTTAATTATGTTTCTAAAACAGTAGAATTCACAACTTCCTTGAATATTAGTTTATGTGTTATTTATAAATTATAGACAATAATATATAACCCATAACCATGTCCAAATTGTCTAAAATTTAAACTAAATTTCTTATTAATAATTTTACACTATATTTAAATTTAAAACAAAAAAATTTATTCTAAATAAAGATTGAAATCCTGGTGGAAACAATTGGTTCAGTATGGTTATGAACACAAACATTTATAGCCTAGGTTATATTTATCCATCCGCATTGTACGGAATTTTTATCCATTATATACTTATTAAAATTTTAAATTACTAGTTATTGTGTGTGCACACCTACTTGAATTAGCTCAACTTAGAAACTTAGAAAGCAAATTATTTTTTCAAAGATTTTTGGTCTTGTGGACCATATCTTAGTTTTCTAGAGAAACAGTATACACAGATATATACTATAGACTGCGTCATACAGCAAGTGAAAGAAGTTAAAAATTTTTACTTTTTTCTTTGATGAATTAAATTTTTGAAGTTTTCCAAAACTCTAAAAATGAAATCTAAACTTTACAATGGTACGGCGAAGCTCATTACAGCATAAATTGGTGTAATTTTTTTAGGAATAATTTCAAAATGGCATATGAACTTCAAAAAATTTACTTGAACCAACTATATGGCATATTATAAATATAAGGGTATTTTATTCATTGTGAAACATATGATTTACTGAGTAGAATGCTTGTCGTCAAAGTATAATATGTAGTTTGTATCTAGAAAATTAACTACTACATGCAGATTTCAGTCAGTAATTTTTTACCCTAGCCAATTGCTGACATTTAACTAGAGAGTTCTGGATGTATCCAGAGCTCTATGCATTTACGTAGGTAATGCAAGGTAGTTGAAGGAAATTAAAGTCACTGCAAATTTTTGAGATCTGAGTTAGCAAGATCCTACCTAATTTCTTACCCTAGCCAATTGCAAAAACTAGTGGAAACACTGGAGATGACAAGTGAAGAATCTGGGTTGAAGCTATGATTAGATAAGAGTACAAAAGTCACATTAGTTAGAAGGACAACGATACCAGTATTTTGGTAGCACCAGAAAAAATATTCAACATAAATGAATATTTTAATAGATTGCACATGTCAAGGCAACAAGTAAGCTGTAGACGCAGAAATGTTAGGACTGACAAAGCATTTAAAAAGAAAACTAAGGGATCACTACTGGAGATCAATGTGGAATTTAGAACAGTGAGAACAGAGTGTGAGATAAAAAAGCCACACTATAGTAGGATAGAGGCAGAATGACATACAAACTATTGACAGAAGGCACAGCATATAGAATGTTGTATAAATATAGAAAGCTGTAGCAAGAATAAAGCAACATGGGTCTAAGGAAGGCCGAACTGGAGATATGCAGAAGCACTGATACCATTAACAAGCAGATAGAACAAACTGTGTGAAAAAGAATGTGGAAAGAAGAGTTGAGATAAGTGACAAATGTTGACTATGTGGAAACAGTATACCATCTAATAAGAGGGCACAGAGTTTTTATAATTTCACTCATAAAATAGGAAGCATGCGACATTGAGGCTTGAGCAGGAAATATGGAGTGGAAGCAGGCAATAATTGGGGAGCATAAGCAAAACGCAGTTATAGGGAATGAAAGGAATTCCAATATACAGAGAACCAAAACTATTGAAAAATGTATGTGGTAGATAAAAATGAAATAGTGGGAAACAGTAAAAGACATAGCAGCATCAAAGGACAGAAATAGAGAGATTGTGGAAATTGAAGAAAATGGAAGTAGACCCAGTAGTAATTGGAGCATTGGAAACCGTAAGCAATTTACATAAGAGGTACTTGGAGGAGTTAGAACTACTATAATGGGAAGAAGCCTTGCTGTACAAGACACATTTCAGATGCCTAGAAAAATAATAAAAATGCTAATACATTTTATTATTATTATTATTATTATTATTATTGTATGTTGAAGAAATATTTCATCATTGCTGATGTTGAAATGTCAACACAGTTTAAATTGTTACCATGCAATGCAAAATTTTAAAATTAAGGATACTTGACATTTCCTAAATTTTCTAATATAAGTAGATGCAGAGATGTCAATTACCGCATGACACACTTAATTAAAACATATTTAAATCTTTACTAGAATTTGATGTCGAAGGAAATTTTTAATGTTATCAAGAATGTAAAAATAGTAAATAATAACAAGTATTATATTTAAATTTAAATCATAATTTTGCAAATAAATAAAGGACAATGAGATGACTGTAGTAAATGTGTGCATCTATATCTATGTGTATAGTAGTAGAATAACAAACAAATTTGAGTAGAAATAATCAATAAAGAAATTACTAAGATGTTGTTTGAAGCTTGGTTACCAGATGAGTTCGCAATGACAATATGAATTAGGAAAAATCAAACTAAAATTAATAATGTCCCCATTTTTAATAAAAAAATTTAAAAAAATGGAAGAATATATATTTTCTAAGCCGAATGTCACTACAAATAATAAATTACATATATATATATA
>CABFPE010000024.1:1332458-1344406 GCA_900660155.1 Hofstenia miamia
TCCTCAGGGTACAATTTTGGGTCCCTTATTATTTAATAGTTACATAAATGAATTGTCTGAGCAAGTAACATGTGACACAATATTATTTCATTCTAATAAATTTCCCGAAAAAGCGGTTCAAACTTTTGAAACAAACTGTGCTTCTCTTGCTAAATATTTTGCTTCTATAATACTAAGAGTAAATCTACTAAAAACTCAATTCTGTATTGTTAAATCAAAACCTAAATCTACTGATACTTCAAAATACAAACTTAATTTCAACGGCATTAAAATAAAACAGTTTGAGTCTTTTAAGTACCTCGAAATAATTTTTGATATAAATCTAAATTTTGAAGAGCAGCTAAATCATGTTATTAGAAAAATAGCCATATCGATTAAAGCAATTAACTGAATTTCTCAAAAACTTCCAACTAAAGCAAAAATCCAATTAATATATGCTCTAATATTAAGTCATTTTAACTATGCCAATATACTCTACACAGATATAAACCAAAAATTTCTCAAGAAATTCTAAGCGCAACTAAATTGGGCTATCAAAGTAGCAGTAAATAATTATAGCTGTAATAAGAATAATCAATATAGAAAAATTTCAAAATTATTTCTACATCCGCAATGTTACATCCATATAAATGTCTTAACGACGTTCTTCAAAATAGTTAACAATACTTTCCCATATTACAAAAATGACTTTCTTGCTGCAAAATTAGTCAATAAACAAAATTAAAAAAAACACACATAATTGAACCTATTAGGTATAAGAAGCGAATAATGAAAAATTCATTTCTAAACACAGCTATAAATATGTGGAATGAATTACCAAAATATATTAAACAAATAAGTAGATTAAAAAACTTTAAAATGGATATTAAAAATATTTTTGCATTTATAATATAAAAAAACTGAAATGGCGAGGTTATAAATTTTATAATCCTGATTACCGTATAAATAGAAACTAGCAATCGTCATAGCCCAAGTTAACCACTTTTTATTTATAAATATTCGTTGTTTTCTTTTTTTGTTTAGTTTTGTATTACTTTCTTGACGCTTTCAGAATTTGTTATCAGTATTTCAATTTATTGTTAAAACAATATCTGAATATAGCTTCTTGTTCTTCTTCTAATTCATATCTATTCCTTAAAAGGCGTTTTTCAATATCAAGCTCCTTGGCTGTCAACTCTTGTGAAACAAAAACTCTCGATCTTATATGTCTTCATTAGGTAAACATTTACTAACAATTCTCGAATTTGCCAAGGTTTGGAATACTACAACTAGTGGTCACGAGTGCCTGGTGCCTTCTCTATACTATCCACTTCTGTACACATCCGTGATAAATTGTGCTTCTTCACTATCAATGTGATTTACAATATCCACAACATGATTTTTATCAGCCACCATTCTTTCATTCCTCTTGTCTCCCTGAACCTCTGACAAATTCTTGATACGTAAACCTATTGGTTTCTCAGTATTCTTAAACAATGGTGCAACCACCTTCTCTTTCAATTTTACCGACTTTGTACTCACTTGCCTAAAGATGTATCCATGTTCCTAAATTTCTTAATAGGTTTTAAGAGAGTTGTTTGAAAATATGGGCAAAACGGTTTGCGGATTTAAAGATGAAACAGGTAGTTTGGAGTTAAGCATTATATAAATGTGTAAAATAGAATTTTACAAATTTCTCACTTTACATTTCCTAGATTTTATAATAACAAATTTTCTAAATTTTAAGTAATGGTAAGTTCAATTTATTAATAAGACTTGGTTGTAAGGATTTTATGAAAATGCTCTCAATGATATTTAAATAATTTGATTTTGATGTCTGGTACAATACTTTGTTTCAAATTTTAGTCCGCATTTTGTTAGATGATTAGAAATACTAGAACTGGCGTAATGTTCTTTGTAAATTCCTTTAGATTTATTAGTATCTTTGATTGTTGGTTTTAATTTAGATTTAGTTAACTTTTTCTTTAATTTTTGATGTTTTTCTTAGTTCTTTAATCATGTTTTCAGTGTAGAATCGTCTATATTCGATCTTAATTAGTTTGATTGTTTTTTTGAATCTTTTATTCTTATTTACAATGTATTCTAATGATTTTTTAAATGTGTCAATTTATAAAATTTTTTAGATATTGATTTTTTTAATCCTATATTTAATTTTTTTCTTTCTTGGTCACTTTTTTTATATTTATTTGCTGCAATTTTCAAAATTCTATCCTTGAATTACTGACATTTTGCAAATTAACCCGTTCATGCACCAATTATTTTCTTTAGTGAGGAGAAAATTCATTTTATTTTTTCTCAATACATGCATGAAAATGACAATTTAAAAAAAACAATAGTGAAAATTATGTCAAGTGAAATCACCAAATTGTTATTCCTGAACAACATTGCTCTTCAATGGTCACAAGATACTAGAAAAATAGAAAGCATATGGAAAAACAAGAAAATCAATAAAATGTTATGAGTCTGGAATAGTTTGTTGAATGCAAACTTTAAGACAAACTGATAACATAGTGGAAACGTGGTTTTTGGATGTGTTTAAAATTGTTTGATTCGATGAATGCACCCTTTAATTTATTTTATACTCTTGGAAATATTTTTTAACTTGAATATAGAGCAAATTAACAACATCAAGCATGTATTTCAATTGCTACCAACGCTACATGGATAATATATTTGAATTAATACAGGATAATTCAACTTAAAAAATTAAATTTGCCAAGAAAGTCCAGTTTACAAATGAAGTAGAAACTACGAACAAATTTAATTTTTTGAATGTACAAATAACCAGAAGAATAATATATTTGAAATCAGAATATATAGGAAATCAAGATCCGGGATAGTTATAGAACAACTTTTCAAAAACTCCTTTAACTCTTTCAATAAAGTGCAGCAAAATTTCCTAAATAAGTAAATTTAGGGATGTCTAAAAGTTGTATAGCAATTTTAAAAATTTACTTCAATTAGTTAATCATTTAAAAAATTTGCCTGAATATCTGTCTGAGCAACTAGATAACTAATATAAATATCAAAACATGTTATCAACAATCTTGAAACATTTCATATAAAAATTCCTACTTGCAAATATTTTATTCTTAAATTCAATGAGAAAAACGTATAGAAATTGTCTTCATTTCATTTGCACAAGAGACGGTGATTAATAAATCGTTTTATTTTATTAACCTTTTAGGTTTGTAGCATCCGTCCTTTACATAAGTTCATAAATATGGAAAAACATGTTGTAATAATAATTGAGATAGTTTTCCAACTTGTGCAAAAAATCTAATTTTATAACAACAACAACAACAACTACAACAACACCAACATATATTTAAGTTCTCATGTAAATATACATGTATTAAGTTTACAAGCTCTTATGAAGAACATAAATAATGCAACTTTCTTCATATGAGCTTAGTTATGACAGTAAATGTTTGTTTCTTGGTTACGTTTATATATAACATATAACTTAAATATTTTTTACTTATTGTTCTTGAGGTGCACATCTTATTCTATAATTAGTCAGATAATTGATATTTTGTCGTGTAATCATGTTTTTCACCTTTTTAAATATTGCATAATTTTTTTCACTTCTTGTACTGTAATCCAATTTGATGCTATATATATTTTTTACATTCCTATCTATTTTTGATCTCCAGTTTCCAACAGCATAAAGTAAGGCATCATTTGTAAAGGTATCTTTTTGAAATCCAAACTGATGTTGTGATATTAATCCATTTTGTTCGACATATAAGTTAATTTGGTTGAATAATAAGTTTCCAAATATTTTATTAATTACTGTTAATACTTAAATTGGTCGGTAATTTTCTGCAAGATGTCTTCTTCCTTTCTTATATATTGGTGTAAATTTAGCAATATTTTAGTAATCAGGGTAAGTTGATTCTGCCAAGCATTGATTATATAAGTCACACAAAGTTCTCAATAAAATACCTATGGCACCTTTTAACAACCAAGGAGAAAATTCACAATGACCTTTTGCTTTGTTCCAATTAATTTTATTTGTTTCTTTATAAAATTCTACTAATGTAATAATCTTGGTTTATAAGGATAAACCTTGTTTTCTAATATTGCGATGCTTATGATAGAAATGTTCAAACTTTGTATTTAGGTTGTCATTCATTCCTAGTTTCACAAATCTTTCATTTAAAATATTACTAATTTCTTCGTTGAGTACGGTCGGGTTTCGCGTTCTCTCCTCGAAGCGTTAATTAATGACGTATTCGCTGGTGCTACAACACTGGAAGCGGCATCTGCTTTCATCAAGGCTAAAAAAAGACGCCACTACATCAAATGTTTTGCCGACTCGATCAAAGTATTCCTCATACGTCTCATATATCTTCAGCAGAATCAGAATCTTCAAATGAAACAGAAATCTATCCTTCGTCACCTGCAATAAAATCTAAAGATTCCGAATTGCAGCAATCATCCACATCAACTTCCGCCACTTCCAACACATCATCAGAAAAACAGACTACGCACATCAAACGCATCAAACCAAATTCTACAACACTCGTTCTTGGAAGCTCGATTCTCAAATATGCTAGATCACATAATCTCCTCTTTAATCAAACTACAACAGTTCACAGCTATCCAGGACACAGCACTCAACAGCTCAACGNTCCTTCATTTCTCCAAATATTCATATAATCGAAGTCTTTTCACACTTTTTGATCAATCATCACACAATAGATGTTGAACTCTTCGCAAAGGATGACATTCACTTGTCTCGAAAAGGTCTTTCTACACTGATCTCTAGTCTCAAGTCACATTTTAGGCCCACTTCTCAGCGTTCTCCTTCTATGAACTCATCTCGTTCTTATGCTTCGGTAGCTTCAAAAGGTATGTCACTCCTAACTAACTCCTGAAAACTTGCAACGCATCACACAATCAGTCGTATCGAGTCTTCTGCATCACTGCAATGCTTAGTTTTTTCATCTCATCACATTTTCGCCCAAGTCATTCTCGTCAAAGATCTAGTAACTTATTCAGGTGCAGTTTTTGGTATACTATAATTATTGTTACTATATTCTTTAAAGGGCAGTTTGATATAGCCATACATGAATCCCTCAAAAAATTCAAATTTAACTCCACAAAAATTACAGAAGTGTATTCAAATTATTATGCAGTCAAATTCTATTATTTATTAGGTAATCATTTAAAATCCTTTTTAAAATTTCAACTAATTATTTCTGGAGACATTGAAAGTAATCCAGGACCAACAATTTGGGAAAATAAAATTCAAATCTAACTTTAAAATCATTTATATGAATGCTAGAAGTCTTTGTGCAAATCGCAATGAATTTATGCAAATAGTATATAAAATCGGATATAACGCAATATATGTTTTTACTGAAACCTGGTTAAACGATTCTGATAGTCTGAAAACATTATATAATGCTAATTCTAGCTATTTCGATATTTATNAATCAAACTACAACAGTTCACAGCTATCCAGAACACAGCACTCAAGAGCTTCACGAAAAAGTAAAAAATTACACACCACAACGCCTTCAACACGTCGTCATTAACACAGAACTAATCGATTCCTTTAACAATCCTCGGCAGTTTCAGCAATCTCTACGTCAACTTATCACCTCAGTTCGTTAAAAGTTCTCACCTTTCCATATTCTAAATTACACCAGTCTCTTCATACGATCTCCTAAAGAAGAACCACTCCATTCAAGAATGTAACAAAATCATAAGATCCTTCATTTCTCCAAATATTCATATAATCGAAGTCTTTTCACACTTTTTGATCAATCATCACACAATAGATGTTGAACTCTTCGCAAAGGATGACATTCACTTGTCTCGAAAAGGTCTTTCTACACTGATCTCTAGTCTCAAGTCACATTTTAGGCCCACTTCTCAGCGTTCTCCTTCTATGAACTCATCTCGTTCTTATGCTTCGGTAGCTTCAAAAGGTATGTCACTCCTAACTAACTCCTGAAAACTTGCAACGCATCACACAATCAGTCGTATCGAGTCTTCTGCATCACTGCAATGCTTAGTTTTTTCATCTCATCACATTTTCGCCCAAGTCATTCTCGTCAAAGATCTAGTAACTTATTCAGGTGCAGTTTTTGGTATACTATAATTATTGTTACTATATTCTTTAAAGGGCAGTTTGATATAGCCATACATGAATCCCTCAAAAAATTCAAATTTAACTCCACAAAAATTACAGAAGTGTATTCAAATTATTATGCAGTCAAATTCTATTATTTATTAGGTAATCATTTAAAATCCTTTTTAAAATTTCAACTAATTATTTCTGGAGACATTGAAAGTAATCCAGGACCAACAATTTGGGAAAATAAAATTCAAATCTAACTTTAAAATCATTTATATGAATGCTAGAAGTCTTTGTGCAAATCGCAATGAATTTATGCAAATAGTATATAAAATCGGATATAACGCAATATATGTTTTTACTGAAACCTGGTTAAACGATTCTGATAGTCTGAAAACATTATATAATGCTAATTCTAGCTATTTCGATATTTATTTTAAAAATAGATCTGAACGGGGTGGCATTTTAATGATACTAATTCCCAAATTTTTAAAACGGAGAGAAGATTTAGAATTGAATCATGAAATATTGGAAAATATGTGGATTGATTTAGAATTTTTTTCAAATTCCTACAACAACGAGCTCATAAACATTTGCTATAATCCAAATAAAAATTTTATCTCTGAATTTTATAACCACAAAATTGAAGAAATTGAATATGCCATTCTTGAAAATAAATTTGTTAATATCTTAGGAGATTTTAATTCCAATTACTTAAATTCTATTGAATCCAAGCGAATTGATCATATTTGTGATATTTTCGGTTTTCAAACTATAAATAAGACCAATCCAACTAGATTTTCTAATATAATTGACTATTTTTATCCGATAGTTGTAATAAATGCAAAACATATATATTTGAATCATTTAGTGATCACAATCTTTGTGTTTATGTGAGTAACCATAAGTTTGGAACAAAAACTAGGAAGGTTGTTTATTCTAGGGACTTTAACAATTTTAATGATAAAAAATTTATCGACCTTTTGAAGAACATATGCTTTGATCTAATCTACACTTTTAATGATGCCAATAGTACGTTGACATTTATCACGCGTGAAATAACCAAAGCCTTAAACCAAGTAGCGCCGCTGCGAACCAAATTTTTTCGGCGCTAAATTAAGACCAGTGATTAACCAACCCCGTGATTCTGACTTGATTAAAGAACAGCTAATTAAGAAAAATAAACTCTTTGAACTTGCGAAATCGGATCCCATCAATCGTAATTGGACCAATTATGACCGCGCTAAGCAATTAATCAAAAAGAGCCGCAAATCTAGGTACGAAACCAAGGTAAAGGATTACTTCAAACGCTTAGCAAAATCTAACCAAAGATGGAATTTTCTTAATATAAGCATTGGCAAAACTAAAGGGCTAAGTATTCACATTGAAGAAATAAAGTATGATAATAGGACGTACAAAAATAAGAAGGATATCGCAAATATTTTAAACAGAAATTTTGAAAATATGGGTAAATTCAATTTTAAATTCGAAGAAAATGGAAACTTTTCATCTCAACAGCCTGTTATACGAAGTTTCATTTCAACTTAATTTCCTATCATGATCTTAGAAATGTAGTAAATAAACTAGATACTAATAAATCTTGTGGATCCAGCAACCTACCGCTTTGAATAATTAATAAATATTTTTATATTTTTGGTGAATACCTACTTGTAGCATTTAACCAAAGTATTATAAATAATGACTTCCCTCGCTTTTAAAGCAATCTGATATTTCACCGTTATATAAAAAAGGAGAACCACTAGATCCCATGAACTATCGACCGATTAGCATAACACACCCTTTCTCAAAAATATTTGAAAAACTTCTAGCTGCAGAAATGTACAAGTTTATTAATGACAATACAATTTTATCAAGTAATCAGTTTGGATTTCGACCTAAGTTCAGTACATCTGATGCGATTTTATCAATCAAATAAAAAAATATTAAAATAAATACAAATCAAAATTTGTTCACAGCAGTTTCTTACTTGATTTAACTTAATGAATTTCGATATTTCAAAACAAAAATTAAGGCGACAAGGTTTCAGTTTAAATGGAGTAAATATTTTTATGAGTTTCTTAAGCAATCACAAACAGCGAGTTAAAATCGACCATATTTTTTCAGAGTATGCTACTACAAATCTTGGTGTTCCACAAGGAACTGTATTAGGACCCATTCTATTTGCATTATACGTAAATGATATTTCAAAATCCTTGACAAATGGAACTATTTACCAATACGCAGATGATACTTGCATATTACGAACAGCAAAAAATCTCTTTGAGGCAACCAAACTTTGACAAAAGGTATTGGAAACCTCGTAACATATTTCAATCGTAATAATCTAAAAATCAATTCTCACAAAACTCAATTTATCATTTTTTCATCTAAACAACAACAAAGGCTTACTGAAAATATTCAGATTAATGTTTGTGATACTGAAATTAGTCAAAGTAAATGTGTAAACTATCTAGGTGTATTAATAGACAGTGACTTACTTAAAATTCGATAATTTCTTTTCCTACAAATTAAAAAAGATGGCATGTGGAATAAAATATTTTTAACATTTGCGCAATGTAGGAAAATCGTCGCATGTAGAACTAATTCATTCATTTGTCTTAAGTCAATTTAATTACTGTGCATTTCTTTTTCAAACTCTTACATCGCAAAAACGTTCATCATTAGCAAAAATGTTTAACTGGGCATTTAGAACACTTAATTATATTGAAAAACATGAATCCATAACGCAATAAAGATCATCATATGATATCTTGGCCTCGAGTTACTTTATTCCGTATCAATCTTTACGAATGATTCACAAATTTATCCATGAATTAAGTTCATTAAGTTTTCTTAATAATTACATCAAAATCAATAAAAGAAGTAAAACACTTTTTAGCATCAATAATCGTCAAAATTCATTTTCTTTTAAATGTTCAATCTTATGCTATGATTTAATTATTGATATAGAATGTGAGAAAAACTATAGACATTTCAAGAGAAAAATTAAACAATTTTTATTAAATAGCAAACATTATTGGGCATAGATAATAAACTCAACGCATGGTCGAATTACTTTTAAAACTGCCCTTTAATTAATATTGCATATTTAATTAGTTTTGTAAATATTTTGTAATGTGTTAGTTTATAGTTTTTATAAACAGTTAAGCAATAAATTTGCTTTGACTCTTATCATTTACTATATAAGGAATTTCATTTTCTTCTTTAAAATTTAAAAAATTCGATTATAAATGACCAATTTTGTTTAACAGATTTTTTTTCATTAAAAGATTTTTTAAAAAGCTTGTAGATTAAAGTTACATTTTGTTGAGGCTTTATTTCTTAATGTTTTATAAGGATCATAGTTGGCTTTCGATCTGTTTTGAGAAAAAATTGCATGTGTCTTATGCTTTTTTCTAATGTATTCTTTCGTTTCTTTAGATATCCATATCTTCCACGTTTGTTACTATTCTTTACATTGTGTTTTTGAATCTTTATAATAGGACAAAGCTTACGATAAATACTTGTTAAATTATCGCTTATAAACATCATTTTTTGATCCACTGTTGTACCAAAGTAATAATCATTCCAGTTTAAGTTAATCAATGCCTTCAAAAAAGTTTTGTTGTTAAAGTACTTCTTTGAATAAAATCTTTTAGTACAATATATCCGTGAATCTGTTTGAGTCTTTATATTATCAAATGTGTGACATGTCAGTAAATGGTCTGATTTGATAAAATCTGTAACAAAAACTTCATATGTCTTAATGCTTGAGATGCCAGTAATCATATAATATACTCAATCAAAGAAGACTTAACAAAGTTGATGTAGGTTGGCATATTTTTATAAGATAAGATAAGATATTCTTTATTCAGATAAATATTGACAATTAAAAACAGATAATTTATCTGAATAGCGTCAAAAATATACAAACATACATACAAATACATACAAAAGCAAAGTATACTATGCAATAAATCTAACAGGCTAGGGAGAAATTACTAGGAGATTTCAAGTACGGGTTGTTGAGTAATCATTGTTGTAGAATTTGAATCCTAACCATGATTGTCCTGGGATATACTTTTGCTTAAGATAAATTTTATTTGGCTCTTAAAAGCTCTTAGTTTTCCAATATTCTTTATCTCTTTAGGTAAGGAATTCCATGTTCTGATAGCGGTATTAATAAATGATTCTTTCAAGACTTTTTTTCTGTACTTAATGCAGGAAAAATGTTTTGATCTGGAGTTTTGTTTATGAATAAAACCAGGCATTGAAATCGTATTATAAGGTGGTAAGTTCTTGATGAGTTTAAAAAATGTCAACATAGTATTCAAAATGACAAGCTGTCTTGGAAAAAGGATTGATTTGGAAATGTAGTCCTTAGTTCTGGCGGAATTTTTCTTTGAGATATTAAGTGCCCATTTTAATTGCACATCAAGTTTCTTAAAAAAAGCATCTTTTATATCAGTGAATAATATATTTGCATAATTTAGATGACTCATTAGAAATGCATGAAAAAATTGAATTATGGCACAAGCTGGTAATTGCTTTACTATCATTGACATGTTTCTTATACCAATGGCTAATTTTCGAACTATTGCATTAATGTGAGATTCAAAATTTAGCTTAGAATAAAAAATTACTCCTAGGTACTTGAAATTATCTACAGTCGGGATGCTAGTATTATTGACATTAAGGGTTAAAGCTGAAACAAATGAGTATTTTTAGTGGGCTGCACAATACAAAATTCAGTTTTATCTTCATTTATAAGCAACCTGTGCATCCTGAAATACGTACATAATTTGTTACAATTTAATGCTATCGATTCAATGATCATGTGCATGGATTTATTATCGCTGAATATGCATGTATCATCGGCGTATTGAATTAAATTACAATCAGTTGTCATATGCATATCGTTTACGTATATACTGAAAAGAAGAGGACCAAGAATTATTCCTTGAGGAACACCATTATTAACAGGTAGCCAATCTGAAAAAACATCGCTAATCTTTACTCTCTGATATCTATGCTTCAAATAACTAGTTAACAAATTTCTGCTATTATAAGAAAATCCCATATGTGATAATTTTTCTATAAGTATGCTATGATTAATAGAATCAAAAGCTTTAGAAAGGTCTAAGCAAGCAATAGCAACGAATTTATTTGCATCAAGTGAAGATCTCCAATTCTCTGTAGCTTTTAAAAGAGCATCAGAAGTTTAAAAATTTTTTCGAAATCCAAATTGAGTATTTGACAGAAGATTATATTTATTTAGGTGTTCTGTTATTTGATCGTGCAATAAGTTCTCGAATATTTTGCTTATTGGAGATGTTATCGAAATTGGCCTATAATTTTGCGCAAGTACAGNATATTCTATATGCGATATTTTTTTCACGAATCAATGTTTTGCAAAATTCATTTATCCATGGTTTACTATGCGAAATGCTTTTATGATTTGATTTAATCATAATTTTCCTTTCTTGACAAAAATTTATTTATGTGAAATTGAAAAAAGGAAAATTAACGATTTATTTGATGTCTTTATTATGGAAGTTCTGAATAAAAATATGTCAACTCATATAAACTTTGTTAAGTCTTATTTGATTGATTATATCATTACTGACATCTCAAGCATTAAGACATATGAAGTTTTTGTTTCAGATTTTTTCATATCAGACCATTTACTGTCATGNAAAAATGTTAGTAACATGAGCAGTTTTTAAATAATCCGGAAAGTAATTATTTCGTATGCATTCATTAAATATATAATTTAAGGGACTAGCAATCGCATGTGCAGTGACTTTAAGTGCCCATGAAGGAATGTTGGAAGGCCCACTTGATTTGTTGGACTTAA
>CABFPE010000024.1:1354988-1387826 GCA_900660155.1 Hofstenia miamia
CGAACTGGACAGAAAACTCAGTTTCAAAGTGTTTGTAAACAATAAAGTCCGTAAGATGGCGTCAGGCGTACAGTACCTAAAACAAATTAAAAAAATTGCACAGAGTAAAGCAATAATTAATGCATTTGTTACTAGCCACTATGCATACGCTTGTGTACTTCTAAGTAGTATTAATGTTTCTGAACAACAGCGTATAAGTAGGATCTTTAACCTATGTTTAGCATCAACAGACAGCAAGCTAGTACGAAAGTACAAAAATTAGAGATGCTTACACCAAGATCAATAACAAAGTACAACAACCTGGTGCTTATGTTTAAGGAAATCAAAATCAGCCGTAAGCTGCTCAATGAACAATTTGTAAAATATAATCACCGTGCGAATAAATGCATAAATAATATATTGCCAACTAACAATTATTGGAACAATTCTTTCACCACAAATTCTTGCAAACTTTGGAACAAATTACCAATCAGCATTAGACAGGAAAGAAACTTTAAAATATTTAAAAAATTATTAAAAAATAATCTATTAGCAGAGCAAAATAAAAAGTTCATTTAAAATCTGTAGCGACAAATCGAATATATTATATCTTTTTAATTGTGTGATTGTATTGATGTTTTTAATTGTATTTTAGTGTTTTAATCTTAATTGTCTAGCTTAGTTTGTAGTGGATGTGTATGTTTAGGTGTTTGTATATATTGTAAATATGTATTATACTTAATTGTACATATGCAAATTGGGCAAACTAATAAAAGCTATTGAAGATTAGATTATACTGCAACTGCTCAGAGTAGAGTAGTAGATTAACAACAATACTCTATTTAGGTAAAGCACCGACCGGAAGACATTTTTCTTTGTCAGGAGACTTTACCCTTGATGAAGATGACATCGTCTTTGTCTGGTGCTTTTCTATTTTGTCACTAATAGCGATTGCATAGGGAAACATATAACTCAGCTCACATATAATATTATAAGCACCTACATGAAAACCTCTAAAAAAATATGAAGCTTTGCACTATAGAAACTACTTCGAGATACGGGTGGCTGAAAGTTGAAAATGATGTGACAAAACCTATCGAAAACCCTCCCGAGGTGATACAGAGACCCAATGGTAATATGGTCCCTGGCACAATCCACAAATATGAATAATTTTGCTGCTAAGATGCATTAACAAATATACTAGTATACTAGTAAAAATATCAAAGACTATCATTTTTTAACAAAAATCATTTCGACTTTGTTGACTTTTACACAATGGAAAACTACGCTGCTTGTATGAACTTGTAAAATTAGTAAAATCAAACGTTGTGGAACATAATTACCTATATGTTTATAAATGCAATACCCGAAGGTGATTGAGAAATGGAACTTTTTGATATTGAGGAAGACAGTAAGTTTTATATGGCTTAGTGTAATATTTTACAAACTACGAAGAATTGTAAATCACTGTATTGATAAGAGCTTAATATGTTCATGCACAGATAACGTAGAAGAAAACAGGAATCCCAAATTTCTGACAGTCTGCAATGGTATTAATGAACTTAAGCCAACTCGAAGACTATAAGGTGTAACATTATCCTTTTTAGATGGAAACCACAAAAACTTTAGCTTGGTATCATTAAATGAAAGGCCATTCATAATCAACTAACTTCTGACCAATTCAATGCATTTTTATGCTGTTTCATAACAAGCCTCTCTTGAAACACTGGTGATAATAAGTTGGAGATTATCTGAAAAAGAGAATGGAGAAAAACAATGTCAAATTCAAAAAGTAGATTTAACATTGGGGCTACATAGCATGTTAATAGGTAAGGTCCTAACACATTACCTTGTGGAGCACCACAATCTAAATGACATGTTTCAGACATAAAATTTGAACCATTAACAACAAGCGTACTCCCCCGGAGGAGGTAAAACCATTTCAATGCTAGCTTCTGACACCAAAGAAAATAGAAAGGCATCCAAAAGGCATCCATGCAATAAATAGTGATCTACAGTATCAAATTCCGCAGATACGACATTTAACACCAATAAGCAGCTAAGTCCCAAGTCATTGGAAGAATAAATGCGATCACTAACAATAACAAGACATGTTTCAGTAGAATGTTCAGGTTTGTAAGCACTTTGAAATGGATCAAGTAGGTTGTTCTTTTAAAATGACTTAGTGGCCTACGATAAGCAACTTTTTCTAAAACCTCGGAGCAAAAAGTAGTAAAAAAATTGGACACCATTCCCTAGGTTTAAGAGGATGATATTCGCTGGTTTTAGGTATGGGAACAACATTAGACTTTTTGAAGTAATTCGGAAAGTAACCTTCATGTAAAGAATTATTAACTAACTCAAGAATGAATAACACAATAGGGGATACAGCACTGAGATAGTCATTGTCAAACAGAATATATACAGGAGATGTGATGATATCATCAGGGCGACCACTTTTTTAAGAACCTTTATAATTCGCACAACTTCTTCTTTTGGCGATGGGACAAAATAAATAGTCTAAGATATTCAAAATGTTCCTATCAATCTCTGACAAAGCACTAAAAGAGCAAAAAGCCGATCTAATTCTGACAATTTTACTACAAAACACTGAAGTAAATAATGACAAATCAATCATCAGAGATTTCGACTGGTTCCTAAGTACATGTATTTTAAGTACACTAAGGCAATTCACTGAGTTATCAAACAATTTCTTAATTGCCTCACCAGATAATTGGATACGTCACGTACGCTCTACTTGGATATTGCCACCTACTGGGATATTCTTCCGAAGCGCTCTCTACATGCGTCTTACAATCTTAAGTTGCTTACGAACTGCATGGTTTTTCCATTTAGGCTTGTGAGACATGCGTATTATCACTCTCAACAGGTGCATTTAAACAGCAGGTTGAGGGCATCTACAATGTAATAAAGAAGCCACACTTAACGGATTGCTTTTAATCAATTTCTGTATGATGAACAATTTAAGAAAAAAACAAAATCTTATCGTAAGTTATGTAAATCTGAATAAATCAGATAGTATTGCTAGGCAAATGTTGCAAAACTGGAGTAATTCAAACCAATATCTAGATTCAAATTTCTTGAGTATATATATGAATTTAAAAAAGAAACGCATCATTTATTTAACATGTTTCGGCACGCCGCTGCCATTGTCAAAAAGTTTCCACTATAAAATTTACAAAATATTCATCCAATTGCATTTTTTTATATTATTTTCGGTAAATTTAGTTTGTATTTATATTCATCTTTTTTGTTTAAGCTTGGTTCCTTTAATTCTATATAAATTGATTCCATGATGCTTAGTTGAAAACTATCAACTGCCTTGGATAAAATTTTATATGTAAATTTCATATCACAGTTATTTAAATGATCAGAGATGGTCGATTGATTTTTGTGTTCTTTAATGCTAGATTGTAAATTTCTTGAAGTCTTTCCAATGTATTGTGCACCATAGTTGCAAGTAATTTCATATACTACTTTGGAAAGGTTTTCAATCTTGGTTTCGGTTTTAAAAAATCTATTAGATGGTTAGGTTTTGAAGATATATCAAGTGAATACAAATGCTGGTCTGCAATCTCGTATAGAAAACTGGTCTCAAATGGAAAATTTTCTGGAAGAAACGGCTTTTGAACTATTTGTTGATAATACTCAACTACCGCTCAGAATAGTTGCACTATACTTGCTCAGAATTTTGTCTTCCCCAGCTGACTGCTATAGGTCATTGCCTCAGGGGTTCAATTTTGTCTAGAGAAACTCATTTTCAATTGATAATATATGAAATAAATTTGTGTTGAAACCTAAGCAGACAATAGATTATTTGATTAGAATTTACCTACGTTTTGTATAAGCCATAGTTTGAATGCAGTTTGTTTATTCAAATTTGTTTAAATTATCGTTTAACGGTTAAACTAAGTGTGATGTAATTTTGTTAACCCATGCACAACTAGAATAGGATTTTTAGCTCAAATCAAATTGGAAGAACCTGATACTTTGTGACTTTTCTACAATTCTTAAGTACTTTCTGTCTGCACAATATGGGAGTCATCCTAACTTTGCTTACCAAGCTTCAACAAAAACATTAATAGTCTAAGTTTGGGGTAGCTTTGTTACCCCAAAAGAAATCAGCTTATAACTCTTGCCTTAGGATGGTTTGTTGAAGAAGATATAGGCTAATCGAGAAAATCACAATCACAATCAGCAGTATGTTGCAAGGAAGGTGTGGAAAGTAACGATAAGAACACAAATAGAAAATATAATGAGACACGTTGCTTAAAAGGGTCATTTTGTGGCCATAACACAAGAAATTTGGTTATAGTTTCATTGGAGCATGACTAACCAATATTTAGAGACGTTTTAAAAACACTCAGTTCAATGAGAAATGTTTTTGATCTATTTACCTTTACCAGAATATTGTGAAAATTTGGAGCGTAAATTGTAGATGAATAACTATTTGGATTTGTAATCGTGAGGAAAAGTACACATTCAATAGACTTTTTTATATTGGGAGTGAAACACTAAATAAGATCTTTGAAGCTGTCTGTAATAGCCATGCTGAAGATGTTTAAATGATATTGTATGTTGATGAATTGTGACAAGTGTTTCCAAAAACTGATTAATCACAAAATTCATTCCCCAAAAACTGATTATTGCAAATACAAAATAGTAGTCAGAAGAATTTTGTGGCCTTTACATTACTAAACTCTGTCACAAATTTACTAATTCATATTCACTTAAATTTTCACACAAATACTTTCACTAATTTTATGATTATTTTTCATGAAAATAAAAATATTTAACTTGAACATCTAACATTAGCACTAGTTGCTTAAAAAGTCCATTTTTGTATTGAAATATGTATATTTTGCAATATTTACTTGTCAAATTGTTTTATATAAGCATAGAACCAGAAATAATACATTATTCATTAGCAATTATGTACACATCGGCATATTTCTTTGCTTATCATTATAGGAATCAGTACAGTAAAAAAATATTTGGGGGTTTTAAGTTATATTGATAAAATGTGTGTTAAAATGCTCCCCAAAATTTCGACTTAAAATTCCAATAATTTCCTCCAGCAAATCAGTACAATCTCAATTTTATGCTTAGTATTTTTGTAAAGTAAACCTCTCCAATGAGTTGAGAAATTATCAGGACAGCGCAAATAACAACATATGAACCAGGGTTTTAGAATTCTGGGTTTACACCATTAGTTCGTACACTTTTGCATCTTGTTGGTTGTAATCACATTCCTCATACAAAGTTATTTGAAATTCTTCGAAGCATCAACGTCAACTCCGCTGTCAGAAAAGCATCAAGCCAATGATGTTAATGCATGCATATATTTACGAGTTATTTAGCACAGTGCGGCGAATTATATAAGAAACCTACGTTAACTGTCGTTATGTCGTATTTTTCATATACATTAAATGCTTAAAACTACTATAATTGGTGAACTATAACTGAAAGGAAATTGAAACTAAATGTAATTAATAGAACTGTAACTGCAATAAATAAATTCAGTTCACAAAACTACTTCATGTTCTTCAATACATGATTTAGTTCGCATTTTGACTTAAATGGAAATGTAGAATACAAAACTTAAAATATATGTAATTGAAAAAATCAAATTCAAAAAGACTTTTAGGTGAATTTGATAAAATGAATAACGAATAATTGTATTCATATCTTAAAGTTCATCATAAATATAAAACAGTAAAATCAGAACATTTATAACACATTGGGAATATAAATTCAATAAAATACTGCAACGATTTGAATTGAAGTTACCATACAAAATAAAAATAGATCTAAATAAATTATATACGAATTGGCATTATGTATTCTTGGAAGGATAATAAGCACGAGCAAATATTTCCAATAAAATATCTTATAATACAAAATTGTTATCAACTTTATAAAATGACTCATCATGCAGCCATGTTAAAGTAATGCAAAACTTAGAAAAATAATGATAAATACAAAATTTAATTGCCAAGTTTCATGTATGTGCAGCTTTAGCAAGAGTTTCATTTTTAAGAGGACGACCTCTTCTCTTCTGTATTTTGGTTTTTCGTGGTAAATCAGGTTTTATAGCACTTGAGTCTACAGTAGATAAGGTATTATTTGATTGTGCTGCAGTTGAAGCTGTTGAAACTTGAGAAGAAACTTGTGCTACCTGAATATTTTGTATAGGAACATACTCTTCAGAAGGAGCAGCACATTCATTTTGATTCATTATCATACCTTGTTGATTTTGAGACACTCCTAGCATGACAGAATCATCTTGTGGCAATGTTACGTACGCAACAGGTTGTCCAGTTGAAGGATCATAACCTGACTGATATTGCTGAGGAATATACTGAGTACCTTCAGGAGTCGCATATGGAACATACATTGTGGTTTGACCATTTGACATCTGTGTAGTTCTATAAAACTCGTCATCTTCATCTGAACTTGATTCTTCATCAGAATTTTTTTTCTTGACACTGACTTCAGATTGATGAACACTTCGTAAATGCTGTTTAAGAGCAAATTTAGAACTGAGTTTTCGCTGACATAAAGGACAAACTTTGCTTAATTTGTCTTTGATTTTCTTTTGATATTCAGGATCAAGGTGAGTTTTTGCAATGTGATCCTTCAATTGCTGTTTAACACGAAACGTTTGTCCACATTGCGAACATACATACGGCTTTTCTCCAGTATGAACTCGACGATGAGATACCAAATGTCTTTGTTGCTGACATCTATAATCACACATATCACATTGCCAAACCTTTTCTCCTTTGTGATTACGGAGATGCTCTTTTAAAGTAAATCTGTCTGGAAAACTACAGTTACAGTATTTACACTTCTGTGGCATATCACTTGTGTGCAACTTAATTATATGTTGTTTCAAATCGGACTTTCTGCCACACGTAGTAATGCAAAATTCACACTGATAGCGTGGCTTGTCCCCAGTGTGTCCCAAAAGATGTTGTTTCATACTACCACTCTGCGTAAAGCGAGCTTTGCATACAGGACATTCGTACGGTTTTTCACCAGTATGTGTTTTCAAATGTCTCTTAAGCTTAAAGTTATCAGCACAGCAATACGTACATAAATGACACTTGAATGGTCTGTCACCAGTATGAGATCTCATATGACGTTTTAATTTACTAATTTCAACACTTGCATAGTCGCAATCACGGCATTTATGAGGCTTAATGAGAGTATGTCGATATCTTTCATGCCTCGTCAGTTCACCTTTGGTTACAAAAGCTTGATCACAATCATTACAACGATGAGGTTTTGTACCAGTATGGGTATGCATGTGAGTATTAAGTAATGATTGAAAACGAAAGCCTTTATCACAATGTGGACACCTGTATGGTTTTTCTTGATAATGAGACCGCAGATGTTTATCTAGTGTTTCCTGTGATAAAGCAGCATAATTTCCACAAATTCCGCATTGATAAACCCGAGAATGGGCCATTTGAATATCGTTTTGAATTTGTTTATAAACATTATATTTTGGTCTATCTGATTTTCTTTCATCACTTTCTTCTTTTGGTGTTAACATTGCACTATTGATAGATGGAAACTCCGAAGTGGATTGCGATGGCGGGACAGAATTTGAACTATTTGATTCCATCAACGCAATTTTAACTTTCCTATCTTTGTTACCATCTCCTTCATCAGGGAAATCAAATATAGAAGGATCTTTACTATCCCTCCGAAAAGGGCGACGTATTTGGGTAAGCTTAACCGGTGCACTTTGAGTTCCAACCCCTGGAGCAGGATTAACTTGCAAAGGGAGCGTCACAACTTGTACTGATCCATTTTCAGCTTGTTTTGATGTTGATAGAGTTATAGTAGTATCGCCAGAGCATTGTGATGATGCTAGTTGTGAGGGTAAAACAAGCTGAACTTGCTGTCCAACAAGAGCTTGCAAAGATTCCAGATCTATTGTTAATTGTATAGGCTGCTGAAGATTTGTTTGAGTTTGTGATGATTGATTTTCAGGACTCCCAGCACTCCCTTGTAAAACAGTTTGTATCTGCATACTTTGATTTGCAAGAAATTGAGAAACCGAATTTGAAGTTTGTGCCTCGGTACTTGTGCTAGGAACATATTCCATGCTTGTTGAAGCAGTGGTTTCGGTAGATACTTTGCTAGAATCCGGTCGAAATTCAGCAGGGCAATCATCTGAAAGTTCTTTAGAGAAATTTTCAATGTAGTTCTCAATACTAGGAAAAGCATTATCAGTACTATTAACTTTGGGTGGAAAAGAAGCACTGTTTGATTTTAAATCAGTAAAAACTCTTAAATAATCACTAGATGCAGGCAGTTGTTCTGAATTAGAAAATACTGCTGTGGGTAAATTGGAAGATCCATTTGAAGAGAAGCTTAACTTAATTGGTGGCAAAACGGTTGAATTACCACTAGTGTATATCTGCTGTTCATTTGGAATATCTGTAGACAAACTAGCATGAGTCTTAATATTTTCAGGAGTAGCAATTTGCGGAACTTCGGGAACACTTTGTACAGGTGAAACTGATTCACTAGCACCATCTTCCGTTGATTGTAAATCCACTTCATTAATGCTTGAAGAAATTACCGCATTATCTGCAGAAACATTATTAATTTCTTTCTCAATTTTAACATTTGGATTTGATTCAGGTGTGGAGACACCTAAAATTTCCTTAGAAGACTCAGAATTCTGTAAATCCATAATTGCACATAAGTTTTTTTAAAAGTTCATTTTTGTTTCGAATGATGGCTTGATCATTAACGAAACTAGCGGACAATTTATTAATTTACAACATGTTAGTCAGAGGGCGTAAAATAACAAAGGCGACCTCTTAATTGTTTACAAGATATTTTTAGGCTAGCAATTCAAATTATTTAATAAACATAAATATCAATATTAATTAATTCATTATTTTATTAGATATTCACATTATTGTTCACGTGAAGTATAATTTATTGTAATTTTTCCCTCAGAAAGTATAAATGGGACAATTGGTCTTTATAGTAAACTTATAGTAAAATAATTTTTCACACATAATTACCAACTAATTCTTCAATGTTGTCTTTCTATTATGTTTATTAGGAGAGAGATGTTAAAAGCAATGTTTACTGTTTGATGTATTGACTTTAGTTAAATATGTTCGTTACAGAATCTTAGGATCCAATTACGTTTATTTCAATATTTTATGAGGAATCAATGTAATATAAAATTAATTTAAAAAATTTTTATTCATTTGCCTATTTTTATACAGTATCGTTTTATTACAATATAAATATGTGGTGTTAAAGAATTTTTTCTTGCATTGATGAAATTCGTCCATAAAATGTTTTACGAATTTACAAAATGCTTCGTATATCTATATTGATAGTGCAGGTTTCATCAACATTTACCATTAATAATTTTGTTCAATTTTGTAAAATTGCATTCCTATTTTGCACTATGATATAGAGCAAAATTTGATTACTGAAGAAACATAATTTTTGTTGAATTTTTCTATCTATGTAAGAACTTATTTTTTGCTAAAATATTAATTGATGCAATGTATTATTTACTGCATAAGTATGTGTACGAAGAGTGACTACAATCGAACAAAATGTACAAAGTTATTAATCCTCGAAATTTTCTATAGTTTTTGTATTACTGTTTGTTGTTAAATAAAATCAATGAAATTATATAGGCTAAATTAAATGTTTCCATTATTTTCTATATTTGTCCGCTTTAGAAATGAACCCCCAATATGTTATTTTCTCAAATTAAAACTATTACATAATGCATAATTTTTTTTAATAATTGATGCTAGTTATATATTTTTGGAAGATTTGGTTTTTCCAATATTATTTTATAGTTTTGCACGTTGTTCTCATAAAAGGAATAAAAAAGTATATTTGAATTTTTACCAAGGCAAGTAGACTAACCCGGCAATCATCTATCACATTGGTGTAAAAATATGTAGGTTTGCTTAAAACATTTCATAATTCACAGTAGAATTATTAAAATCAGCATGGAAAACTAAACCAGCGTGAATGAAAAATACTGTAATATAAAACTTCATATATACATTTCAAAGATTTTAATTTAAATAATAATTAGTGTGTGTAATACTGAGACTAAAATTTAGTTTTCTTGTTTTATTTTTTAACTGTTTACAACCGTTTATAAATATTAATATAATTGAAGAATGCTTTTCAGTTATTAGTTCAAAATGCATATTAACAAAATGGCATTTTCTGCATACAATTTGCAAGCTTACTTATTTAATAAACTATTTTATCGGTGCAATGTCCTGTTATTCGGGTTCAAGTTTTATTCAATATGTTTCTTCTCTCATCTTTTTGACATTGAAAATATTATATGACAAAAATGTTTTCCTCCTAGCATCTACAGAAAACATGTATTAGTTTATTGCGAATAAATTTTATATTTATTTCTAATTATTATTTTTAATAAGCGTTTTGTATATTGCTTTCTCGTTTATCGATAATTCGAGTATTTTATTCTGCGATTTTCTTAGAATTTGAAATTGTTGTTCTTGATGTTATTATTCTTAAGTTACTTATTAGAAAAATGTTTTTTATTTCATCAGTTTCAATTGGCTTTTAAATGATCTTATTGGTTAAATTATGCTGATATGTTTATATTTAGAATAGTGCATCATTGTATCTACTTGAAAATATCATTACATGAGTTCAAATAACAACAGTAGCAATGCAGTTGGTGATGCACGGCGTAGAGTGAAGTTGTACGTACTCAATGAAAATAGACAATGGGATGATCGCGGTACTGGTCATGTAACGGCAACTTTTAGTCCCGATCTCGAGTGTACAGTTTTGCTAGTGCATTCTGAAGAAGGGCGACAGGTTCTCTTAGAATCCCGCATTCAAGTCGATACTATGTATCAAAAACAACAGGGCACTTTAATTGTTTGGCATGAAGTGGATAACGGAGATATGGCATTAAGCTTTCAGGCATGCTACCATTTTTACTTCTTTGTATTTTTATTGAATTGGCAGCTGTAGCGTACAATTAAATTGCTCAAATTTGATAGAATTCGTATTTTATTTTGCTACATATAGAAAGCATGCTGTAAATATTTCAACCAAATGTATTGTAAGAATCAGTTAAAAATAGAAATTCTATCGTAATTTTAATAAATGTTTGAAAAAATGAATGGGGTATGCTTTAGATTAGAAAACACTAATTCTAATTTAATTGGACTTGCACTTGCGTAAATATATTTGTGAATGAATCGTGTGTTTGGTGTCCAAGAATTCCGGCAAAATTTGAAATGAATTTTATGCTTGCTGAAATTGTTCATTGTTGATAATTCATTATCATTTTATTTATAATTTTTGTCCCGTCCTTGGATTAATATTAGACACGTTTTTGTTCATTTTAAAAAAGTCATTAACAGATTTATTCAAAATCTTAACATAAACAAATGCATGGAAAACTTATAAAAGATGTTCAAAGTGACCACCGCCAGTTTCATGTAACAAAAGACATCTGGCCAATACGCCACAAACAGCTGAAAGAAGTTCCTCTTGCGAGGTGGACTCGATAGCATTTTCGATCTTCTCTTTCAAATCTTCTAAACTCCGTGATCTCCCCTGCGAGTATACGTCTTCACGTAATCATACCCAAAAGTAAAAATCCAGTAGAACTCGCAGGCCAGAAATTCTTGAAGCCACGACTAATAACAGTGCTTTCATTAAACGTGTTCCTGAAATATTCATTAAATAAGAAATAAAATAAGATGAAATAAGTGATAATAAATTATAAAACCCGATGCACTGTAATTAAGATAAATTGTGATAGAGAGCTAAGTTGAACAATTTTAGTAAGGATAAAATTCATTTAAAATAGCCGGAATTCTGGGACACCCTGTATATTCTGTCAGGTCTTGAATCAGTCATTCTAGTCCCGATAAATACTACAAATTAGGAATTTCTTAGATTGCGATTGGTCAATGAGAAATATGGAGTTTAATTGTTTTAGAATTATACAGACGTTCCTGACGATAATGGAATGTCGAAATATAGTTGATCATCGTATAATAGAGTTAGTGCCGTTCAATCAGTTTCTATAAATATGCACTGAATTAAAAAAGAGTTTATTTAGTTAAGATACAGTGGAGTTTGCCTAATGTCACATCGCTTGGTGTATGAAAAAAGGAGACAATAGTCGAATATGATAATATTCGAATTTGCCTAATATCACGTTTTGATTTAACTCGAGAAATAATGGGACAATACGCAAAAAAATTTATTCATGTACAATATTGTAAATATGAATCAATCCGAGTTTGTGACAGTTTTTCTCCCTTTGAACAGTAGCTTTAAGTTTTTCAATTATGACGATAGTTGGGAAGATTCTCCTCGATTGGCGAAATACTCTGTAACTGTAGTAAGAGCTCCCAAACATTCATTGTTTGTGACAGTAGGATTTCTTCTGCATCATTTCCAACGGCGCCTGAAGTACATGTATTTTTAGACTGTGTATCTGTATTTTCTGGTCGAAATACTGGAAGGAACACAGCAGATGTTTGAACATATTGGTCAGCACTGATGAACTCATCCAACTGTATATCAGCAATAATTTCTTCATCATCTATGACTCTTGGCAACTTATCTGCTGATGCAGCACTCTGGTCTGTTTGCAACTGCTGCCTCACCAGGCAATTTTTGGGATTGCTCCTGCCTGTCTGTCAATTCTAGGAATACACTTGACTCTAATGACGTCTATAAATCCGCTGATCTAATAGTGACTTTGTATCTCTAAATGCTGCTCTCGACCAAATCTATCTGCTGGCCAGCTTCTCATTTGGATCTCTTCAAGACTCATGCTTTCTTGCTCGTTCCTTGCATTCCCAACCTGACCTTCCCCGGTTTAAATTTTCGAACCATTCTTTTGTTCCTTCGGGCCGGCCTGTAAATCCTATTTTCCTTTTTCCCTTTATTTCTTTTGTTCCTTTCCTTCTGTCCTGGTCTTCCTGTTTTCCCCCCATTGATCCGCCTGTTTGCCATCGTCTCCAACGCCCATAAAATTTCCCTAATGCTTAAGTCCTGTAAGTTGCCTGGTCCTTGCTGTCCTGATGTCTTCCGATCCTTTGCAATCCTCGAAAATTTATCAAAGCTTTCCAACCCTTTCCATCCATTCTTGTCATCCCTTCTCCTATATTTGCTTTTCTAGGCTTTTTCCGCAATGCTGGAAAACATCTTAGAGTTAAAATCCAATCAGCTTCTCTCCTCTCAAATCCTCTCAAATCGTCCAATAGCTATTCTTTCTCGGCTGTCAATCATCTTTGAGCGTCTTGTCTTTCGTTATGTGTTCCCTAAAATTCGTCACCTCATCTCCGCTTCTCAGCATGGTAACCTTCCGGGTCGTTCTACCCTCACTAACTTGCTCACTTTGATTGAAAACTGCTATTTCCAATCTGATCGTAATGATCGTGGTTGCATTATCTTTCTTGACATTTCTAAAGCATTTGATCGATTCCCGCATTCTATTCTTTGTGACAAATTAAGTTTATTTGGGTTTGATGCTGATTTCATCGAACTCTTTCAGTCTTACCTTTCCAATCGTCGTCAGTGTGTCAAAATCAACTCGTCTATTTCTTCCCCCGCTCTTGTCTCTAGTGGTGCTCCTCAAGGTTCTGTGTTTGCTGTTCTCTTTTTGCTTATTGCTATCAATGACCTCTCTCAATCTGTCCTCAACTCATCCTGTCTACTTTACGTTGATGACACTGGGTTTTCAACCTTGTTAGTTCTTTTGCTTCCAATATTACCTCTGATCTTTTGTCTACTTGGTATTCTGTTAGCCATCTTGATTTTAACCCAACCAAGACATGTGGTATTTCCTTTTTTTATATCTCCCCCTTCTGATCTTCCCCTTCCTGTGAACTTTTCCCCTCATCATACTCATCTTGGAGTTCAACTTGCTCATAACTTAAATTGATTGATGTATTCATTCCGCTCTCTTCTACAAGTTGTTTAACTGCATCTGATTTTTCGTTATTTTTCCAACAGTAGATCTATCAATTCCGAATAGAGTGTTGATTTCTGTGTTTTTCACTTTGCTGTAATTTCTGTATGATATTATAACGTGTTAAAGTAAGGTCATTACGCTTGCCCTTTGAAGCGGAAGACATTGTTTTAATACATGCACGCTCACAAAACTTGCAATGAGGGGAAAATGTTCTGATTGGTGCAGAGTTTTAACGTTAGCTGAACTACACGTACGCTCGCAAAATGTGATGTTAGCCGAACTCATTGTGATTAGTACAGAATTTTAACTTGATAATAAGCGAAATGTGACAATAGACGATGTGACATTACACGAACTAATTCAAATGTTAATACATTATCTTTTGCCGGGACAAACGAAATTAGGTGACATTAGCCAAATGTGGTTTTTAAGCAAAGTGACATTAGGCAAAATCCACTGGAATAGGTTGTGAACAAGCTAAGGAAAGGATCATCTGTATTTGAAAAAATGTCTGCTGATAAAGCGCTATTCAATGAAATTGGAGTGCGCACATCTTTATTGTATTGTATGCAAGGCATCGAATATTTAAGTTTAAGAAATTTAAGCTTTGAATAGGAAGGATCTCAATATGTCTTATAAGGAAAATGAAAAATTTGCTTCTTCATTTTAGATATAATAACTTGTTTTGAATTTATAGGATAATTAACTCTTTCATTAAAAATTCAAAAATGAATTTCTTTTTATTCTTAGTTTTTTATATTCGTGTTATTATTATTTATCCATAGTAAATTTAGTATCTATCAACTTGTTTAAACAGCATGCCATTATTTCTTATAACTCAAACTTTTATTTAGGAAAAAGAAGGATGTGAAGAAATTTGGGAGAAAATATGTAATATTCAGGGAAAAGATCCTTCTTTAGACATGACCCAGGATGCTGGTGAGGAATCAGAAGAAGAGGCTGGAAGTAAGCCTGGTGATGATTCCATGGATGACAATGAAGCTCGACCAGGTTTCAACTCTTACGATTCCCTTCCAACTGATATTAACCGTTTGGATGAAATCTTAGTTGGTTTTGAAACAATTAACTCTCCTTTTCAGAGATCTAAGTTAATGTTGGCTATGGAACAGCAGGGATATATATTAAAACTGTTAGAACTTTATCGTACATGTAGGGAATCTAATCATATACAAGGTTTGCACAATCTGTATAACATTTTCCGTTGTATATTTAATTTCAACAATAACTCATTTTTTGAAATAATGTTTTCGTCCGAAAACATAATGGATGTCATTGGCGTTTTGGAAAATGATCCTAAACTTCCTAATCCCTCCAATCATCGGGAAGTAGTACTGAATGCTAAAATGAAACAAGCTGTTCCTATTAAAAATGCAGCATTGTTACAAAAAATTCAGCAGACTTATAAAGTGCAGTATATTCAAGATGTTATTTTACCAGTTCCCTCTGTGCTAGAAGAAAATGCACTGTCTTCTTTAAATTCTTTTATATTTTTTAGCAAAGTCGAAATAATTCAGTTTATTCAAAGTGATTCTAGTTTACTCGGTGATATCGTTAAGCAAATTTCAGATCCAGAATCCTCATATGAAGAAAAGAAAAATTCATTTGGTTTCTGCAAAGAGTTGTGCTCATTCGCACAAGTATTGCAGCAACAAAATCGTGACATTTTTTACAAAACACTCCAAGATTTGGGTATTCTCGGTGCAATTGCCACAATTCTTCGAGAATTTGATGATCATGATTTGCAATGGCCTGCTGTAGAGGTATTAGCGTATTTCGTTGAAGTTAATCCGTCTATTGTTAGAGGGTTTATGGTAAATGAAACGTGCAAGCAAAACGGTGAAAATGAAGATGATGATGATGAAGATGCCCTATTGATTAATCTTCTTTTGGATCAAATGCTTTGCGATACAGATGAACAGTTTGGCTATGGAATGCAGGTAATGAATCTGTTTAAGATACTTCTTGATCCAGCTACCATGGAAGTGAATGTTACAAAAAGTGAGCGCACTGAATTTCTAAATTTATTTTATTCCCGGTGTTTTCATCGTTTTATTGCTCCAATATTAGCTAGTACTTCGGAAGGGGGTGATGCGCCACCTTCAAAAGACGATTATCATACAGCTCTTCAGCAACAATGTATATTAGAGTTAGCCACATTTTGTTTAGAACATCATTCTTATCACATAAGAACTTGTATTATAAAAAATGAACTTTTAAAGCGAATTTTAGTTCTAATGCGTTCACAGCATTCTTTTTTGGTGTTGTCAGCTTTGCGTTTTTTAAGGCGTATGATTAATCTCAGAGACGACTTTTATATCCGCCACATTACAAGTTATCGTTTACTTCAGCCAGTTGTTAACGCTTTTATTCGCAATGGCGATCGTTACAATTTATTGAACTCAGCTCTTATAGAATTTTTCGAATACATTCGAACTGAAGATATCAAACAACTTTGCTCTCACTTTATCGAAAATTATTATTCTGTGTTTGAAAACGTGGACTATGTGCCTACATTTAAAGGTCTTCAAATGAGATATCAACAGCAGCTCCAGCGGAATTCTGCCGCTGATCCTATTTTTAGCGATGGAAGTGTAACGCCTCCCATCAGTCGCAAAGCAAGTGATGATGATGATTCATGGTTAGAGAGAGAGGATCATTCTCCACTTAACGATGAAGAAATGGCCCCAGCAGTGACACCCCCTGCTGATCGAAAATGGGAAAATGAATTTGATTTGTTCACCAATTATGTGAGTCAAAGACGAAAAGACAATGTTGCTAATTCAACAGAGATAGACATTGATGGAATAACTCCCGCTCTGCTTGGTAATAAGGCTCCTATTCGTTTTGGTACTATCAAATGTCCAACATTATCAAAAACTCCACCACCAATAGGGCCAGTGCTGCCTGCTATTCACTCCGATTCAGAGCCAAAAGCTTCTCTCGTTGCATATGATGATGACGAGGATGAAGAAGAAGAATCTAATCATGTCGACCAAAACTCTGCACTAAATAATGGACTAGAATCTCCAGCTAAAAGACTGAAATTCAGTTTTACCGATCAAACCTAGAATAATTTAATGGACAATATCATGTTGTTTTACCATCTAGAAAAGCATTAGAATAATGGTATATACCGAAACATCTCAAGTAATTTTTAAAGTAAACCTCATTGTATACAATTATGCATTCTTGACGTTTTTCAAAGTCAGTTTTAGTTCGAAATAAATTTTAACACGTTAATTTGCTTTCGACATGGTTGCAAATGCAGCAATTTTGTAAATATTTTTGTAAGTGTTCTCTAGTGTACATGAATGACATGTGTCTTTTAGGATATGTGTTTTTCGATTTATTGAAACTTTTAATGTTTTTATTTTATTATGAAAAATATATGTTTACAGAATCTTCGAGATGGTTTATAAACTACTCGTTGATATTCCGTTTTGTATATATATGCACATTTTAAGATTTCTTACAGAGATTATTCCCATTCTATTATTCGACAAAAAGTGATAGTAATTTACATTGCCATAGCTGCTTTAGGAAACCTGAGAAAATATGAAAAGGCAATAACATTAAAGAACTCAATATCTTAATTAACAAAAAGTTGTCTAAATTTTAATGAAGTCGTTTTGGTGGTCGTTATAAATGGTTACATATTTTCTAAACGCGCCCACCATGCACTTAATGTTTTCTCATAAGTGTTTTCATGGACTTTATCTAAGTTCTAAAATAGGTCTAGAAACTGAACTGTTAAAAGAATTGTAAAGTGTTCATTTGAATTATGCAAAACTATTTTACAATATCATAACAATTTATGCCGATATTCATTTTTATGCAATTTTGCAATGTCGATGATTTTTTCCAAAGAATTTACAATGTTAAATCAATTCAGGTCGAAAATTAATCTCATTTTTGCAATCATGGGAATATATTTTCTGATATTGTTTAATATAGATTGATGTTATATTTAATTTTCATTTCAAAAGATCTCGTAATTGTAAGCAATGAACTACTTTACATTAGAAATATTTGACTGAAAATTCAATAGGCAGTATTGATTCAGTAAATGCATTAACATAACTTTTATACTAAATGCGCTGTCAATATCTATTGCAAAAAAACAGTTTTAAATAAGCCATCCTCAAATTAGGCTATGGCAGTTTAAACATTTATAATTATTCTGGTTCCAAATTTGCTTTTCGCACATAGCACACTCTTCGATTTAACTTCAGATTCCTATGGTAGCTGCAAAATGCTGAGAGCTGGATTAACCGCAATAAATCAAACAATCCTTATTCCAGTTCAATTTTGATGTTACAGAAATGACAACTACTATTCATAAACCTAGTGAGGATATTAACACGAATTTCTTCCATAACTGCTAAAAATTGTAAAATGTAATAACAAAATATAAGAAAATGGCGAAAAGTATCCTTCAAATTTTCGACTTGTTTTAATTACTTTGCCAATCAGCAAAAATTTCGAAACATTGTTTAATCAAAGTCAAAAGCCCACATTTATCTCGGAGGTTCAATTTGAATTTCGTATGCAATGTTCTATTAGTAATGCCTTCATTCAAGCTATTGAAAATTGGAGGCATTTTTTACAATAATTTTTACTTTATTATAGTACATGTATGTTCAATCTTATCGAAAGCCTTTGATTCAATTGATAGCATTTTAATTGAAAAACAAGCTAATTGGTATGTTCAAAGAATACGATATGCATTAGAGGGCAAAATTACAAATAACATTGATGTGCATTCAAAATATCATCAATAAAGAATAAATGATAGGACTTTTTACAAAAATATACCAATGAATGCTGGGCTATTTGCAAAAGCCTGGTGATAAAAACACCGATTTCTGTTTTTAGCGTTAGATGTGTTAATAATGTTACAACATGCCAGAGTATACTAAAACCGACAAGATGACGATTAAGGCATTGTGGGTGACTTTCCAACTGAGTTTTTATGTAGCCAAAGTTTTGCACACTGCAATCATTCACCGCTGCGAAATGTTCAGTTGAAAAGCTTTTCTTCTGAAGAAAATGCTGTGCGAAGATCAAAACTTTCTGCCTGGAAACTTGGGGAAATACTTTCCTTCATTTAAACCATCACAGATTTTGAAAACTTCCTACTCGAATTAGAACTTCCTATTTGTAATTAGAAATATTTTATGACGTAAGAGCATTTGTCAGTTGTCAATTGTATAGCAATACTCACAATCACAGAATTTATTAGGCCGGATAGTTTTTCTTAAAAGTGGGAGTAACATGAACAATTTTTCAATAATTCGGAAAGTAATTGTTTCGTATGCATTCGTTAAATACGTAATTTTAGAGACTGACACTCATACGTGCAGTGATTTTACGTGGCCATGCCAGAATTTTGGAAGGTCCACTTGATTAATTGGACTTAAGTTTATGATTTGCTTTTAAAGTTTCAAAACCTGATGTAAAATGGAAAGAAAATTCGGATTGGAAAAATGTAGCTGATTAATTGTTATACTTAACTATTGGACCATTGAATTTCTTAGATTAAAAAATCTGATTTATTCATTAGGAATGTCATGGGTATCTGTGATATTTATCCATTTTGATTTTTGTTTGCATTAATACAATTTGATTAGGATTTCTCATGAATTAGTTTCCACTTTGACTTTTAGTGTGGCGTATTCATTTCTAATGGATTCGTTGTACGCCTTTGCAATTTGCAATATTGGAGAAATTTTTCTATGCAACAAAATTTCTATGAGTTTTGGAAGTTTTAAATATTCTATATGCCATTGTTTTTTCGCGAATCAATGTTTGACAAAAATCATTTATCCAAGGTTTACTATGTGCAGATATATTTGAAATGCTTTTATAATTTGATCTAATCATAATTTTCCTTTCTGACGAAATTTTTTGAAATCAAATTAAAAAATTCTAAAAAAATGTATCTGCATTGTACAGTAGGTGCATTTGTGGTAGTATACAAAGGAAGCCAGTTTTCTGAAAAAATTGCCGATTTAAAATTTAACTTGTACAATGGGAAATATTTAAGATAGCATTTACGATTAAAGATCACATTTAACTACATGAAAGTAAAAGGGAAAAGAAATATTTGGAATTGGCCAACCAAGAAAAATCACATTTAAATTTCAAAAGACCTCAATCAATTCCAACTACCAAAATTAATTAATGAAGAAATCCTAATAAGTGTTTAACACTTCAAATGTATTGATTTTATGTGCAAAGGATTTTAAAAATAAATAATAATAAATTGTTTATATTATCAGTACTTTTTTCACGGGTTTTTATTCACTTTGTGGCTGAATTACTCAATAAATAGATTAGCGAATTTATATATAATAAAACTGAATAACAAAAAATAAAAATTAAAAGAAGAAAAACAAATATTACAGGGCAGAGAAGAAACTTTTTACATGTGTGTGAATTATTATATTCAGTGCTTAAGAAGTTTAGCATATGACGCATTAATTTAGCTTTAAAAAGTCTAGGAGCATCAAAAACAGAGATATCTGGTAACACGACTAAACTAAGATTGCCGAGTCTTCGTTTTCTTAAGTTTTGATATTTGAAATGAAGTTTGGACAGTAAGATACATTGAACAACTGCTTTGTAAGTGAGAATTTTTTATTGGATTATTAATTTCTACTCAGACTTTCAAAATTTGCTGTTAGATTACTCCTAATATCATTGCGTTGTTTTGGATTAAATACTTTGGTATTAGAAATAAAACTCCACCACATTTTCTTTAACCTAATGAATTGCTGGATAATCTGTCTCTCTTAAATACAGTAGATGTTTCGTTATTAACCCTTAGCGTCTCTTAATTTTTCAAAATGTGCCTATAGCTAATGATGAAAACTTCATTGGTAAGTACCTATTTGATAACACACTTTTTTATTGCGTTTGTCTTAAAAAAGGTTCAATTTTTACTTCGGATATATCTTACAACGGTGGAAAATATGAGCGCAGAAAATTACGCCATTGCCGCTTAGACACAAACTAGGCGAGAGCCTACGTATACGGTGTAGGCGCGGTGAGGGTTAGAAGACCGCATACTATCAAGATCGTCAATTTTTAACCAAGTTTCCGAAATAGGTAAAAACATAATTTTTAAAACTTGAAATTCATTGTTTATATTCAACATTTTTGCTGCTAAGATTTTGAAAGTTGAAATATAATTAGTTAAAAAGAATTCGTCATTCCATTTAGCACTTTATTTGTATATTGATTTTATGTGCAAAGGATTTTAATAATAAATGATGTTATTATTATTATTTTGAAAAAAATACTCGAAAGTTAAAATTGGGTTTTAGTTCATTTCAATACAATAGACAGCTGATAAAAGGAAATATATAATAGCCGTTATTAGTTTCTTTTTAATGTTGATAACAATAGCAAAGACGTGATTGATTGAAACTATAATTAGATGAGTTAGGGACGTGAAGATATAAGGTGTCGGTAAAAGTGAATTGGATTCACAAGCGTTAAGAGTAGAAATGAGATATATAACGACAAACAGTAAAAAAATGTATGTGAACAAATTTAATTTTAGAATTACTTAAGTTCTCTGTAGCCTGGACATTTGGAAATATATATATATATATTGTGGCATCGGCACCTAGATATAGCGGCGCGATCAACCGATGAATTCTACAAATTCCCGCTAGGTGTGCACAAGATCGTTTCACCGCTCTCATCTCCAGTTCCCGCTTGTCAAGCTGCTACGTCAGCATTATTGTTTAGTTCTGCCGTTAGGCAGGTTGTTTTGCGTTATTTGTTAACTTTGTATTTATAGGGCAAACATGTGCGCAATAGCTTCAATAAAATTTTAAGTTCATGCAGCTCAGTCTAATTTATTGCTATTACAAAGATTAATTAGATGATCCGGAGCAGCTAAACTTCCTACGGAGATGAGGGGGCTTCGCGGTGCAGACTTGTCAACGAGCCGTAATTGCTAAGCTCGGCTCGTTTAAATTTTGAGTAAGTTCGGCTCGGCTCGCCACAGAAAATCTTTCAATGAGGCTCGTTTCAGCCCGGTATTTTTTTTAAATATTGTGTTCTCAGAATTTTTTCAATTGCGCTTACTATTATTTAATAAACATTTCTAAAATACGATTATAAGTAAGGAATATTGAATGAAAAAATTAGAAAAATCTGCATAATCAAATTAACAAGCAGCACTATAAATTTGGTTTGCTTAAAAATGGCTCGTTTTGGGCTCGTTGTATTTACAATACTCTGCTCAAGCTCGGCTCGTTGACAAGTCTGTCGCGGTGTGCAATTCAGCTGTAGGTGGCTCAGCTGTCTTGGGACATCGCGCAGACCCGATCATTTCTGGGGTTTAGCTGATGCAGATTTACACTGTTGATGGCCACTAGTACGTTTCGCTTCGGCAGTTATTGCCATGTAAACTCGTATGCCTCCTTTGAGCTGCAGTCTAGAATTAAAAGCAATATGCACATCTGTATGTTAATCTACCATCCTTCGCTGGCATCGAGGTTGCCTATTACTATTTCTAACTCGTTGTACTGTTGCTACGAGATGTCTTGCCTACTTAATAGTAGTTCCTACGCTATCACTTAGTACTTGCTCTATACTTACTCGTATTATTGTTCACTCTGATTATGCTAGAATATATATATATATATATATATATATATATAATAATAATTCACAATGATTTCCTAAATAAAAAGTATTAATTTTAAAAAATGTGTAATTTAATAATTTATAATTTTGGTGAAATTAATTTTCGTACGCCATCGCGCCACAAAAATATTTCGTAGCAAGAAATATTTCGTGTAATAATAATATTTATAACATACACAATTAAAGAGGACAGCAATGCAGTGCGTTCGCACCGAAATTTACGGCATAAGCTGCTTATTTCATTATTCTTTCGTTTATGATAATATAGACTTCTATTTAGAAAAAAGCCCCCCCCCCATTTACGTCCATCTCCTATTTATAAGTCTATGATAATACTCAGAATTTGTTTTGAAAACTTCACAACAAACTTTTTTCGCGTTCACACTTGAAACTGTTGTCAACTTCATTATCTCGCCAAAAGTTGTTAGCCAAGGTAGAATCGATTTAATTCTGAAAACTTTGGTGACAACAAGTTTTTTTCGTTCGCACAAAACGGTTTGTGATTCTAACAGTTAACGACGGTTTGGGGTACATTTCGTATCCCAGACTCTTAATTCTTTTATCTACCGATGCGCCATAGTCGCTCAGCATACTCATTTGCATAAAAAACTATGTAGGAGGTTTCGAAAAATAAGTTGAACATTATGAAAAATTTATTCCTTTAACCATCCAAGAACGACTAGGGTTTGCCATCATTATCAGAAACATAACAATGGAAACAGACAATACTTTGAATTTTCCAATGAGTATTAAAACGATTTTGTTTAAATAAGTTAGGATCTTAAAGTGCGTTTATGACTTTTTTACGTGGAGCTTTATGGTTTTTTATGATTAGATTCCAGGAGGATTGTCTAGAGGATAAATCTGGCGCAACTTTCCTTTGTAATATAAATTACTAAGAGAATTTCAGAAAATCCTGAAATTTTCCATGCCCAGACTGTAAGAGGCTTGCTGATTTTGGCCTACCCAAACCCACAGCCTACGTAATGTCTCAAAATGGATCTGGATTGGTTCGGCAGGGGTACAACTTGGTTTAATTGCTCAACCTGCAATATTTAGTCAAATAATCCGTATTTTACTAAAACAATAAAAACTTTTACCAAACAGAAATTATATGGAAAAATAACAAACATAATATACATGGAAATTATTTAAAATGTTCACTTTTGCTAGATTAGCAAAACTTGTGGCCCTCATTTCAACCAGCAGTTCATTAATTTCTGCCAAGGTCCCCTCCACAGCGGGCGAGATAGGCGCGCAACATACACTGTACAACCATTTCTGTTTCCACCCTTGCTCATTCCTACGAAATATTGCGTGGGACATAAGTGAGTCACTTATGATGACGAACTTTCTGGACAGGGTCGGCCCTCAAAAGAATCAGAATATCAGATTATGCTTCATTTGACCAAGTTAACCGGGATTGGGACACTGGGACTTATAAGTGACCTACTTAAGAAGGACGTTCCCAACAAAAGAAAATTTCAAAAAACTTTTTGATTTATTAATTTCATTACTAAAATATAGTAGACATTTATTTCTTGCCATTAAACGAGTGATTCTGTGCCCACCAAAAAAAAATTGCAATTCAAAATTTAGAATTTAAATAATTTTCAATTTTTAACTTACAAGTCAATGGACATATTCTTTTTCGCCACAGATCTACTGTGTCAATGTTCATCATCTTTATAAAATATCTATAGTAAATTATGTTAGTTTGTCTATTAAATAACGGATTTTTTATAAAAAACCCAATTTTTAGGTTTGTTACTTATAAGTCCCTTTGGTCCATTGGAGAAATTGTCCATTATTTGTGACGAACAATTTTTTTAATTATAATTAGTATGCGCAACAGGTGAATCTTGCGTGCACTGCAGGGTACCAATCAGGAACGTAATTTACGCGCTTTTAATCATTTCGCGCGCGCAGCATGAAACCCAGCAAAATGTAGGGGAGCGACGCGCGGTAATTAAAACAGTAAACATCACCAAGTATTTACCCAACTGCGCGCAAACAACTATATAAGGGACTGGAACCTCTTTACATTCTTTACGACATAATACTCTAAATGGCATTTCAGGTTGGAGATAATTTCAAGTCTTTTGGCAACCTGGTAGAGGTGAATATGGCCATTATTAGAGCGCTACAATTCTGGATTTTGGCAAGGATATGTATCGTGTTCATTATAATGAGTTCTCGAACGAGTACGATGAAGACGTAAAAAAGTCATGAGTAAAGAAGCTCCCAAAACATCTAAACGAAAAACATTAGAGAACATTGATTTATTATATAATTAAGGAATAGATACAACTTCAGATAACGTAATTACTACTGATACAGCTCCAAAAGAAAATCCTCTTCAATCAGATATTCCTTCGCCTGATCAATGCAATACTGCTCCTCCGTTCAGACTAAGAGAAAGAAAGTAACACGTATTCTACATGGAAGATGATGATGATGATGAAGATAGTGATGACAACGAGAATAGTGATCAAGAACTGGAAGGGTTTGAAGAATTAGACGAAAACAACGACAAGAATGATAGTGATTCCGATAACAATTGTGTGGAAAACCTGACAGAAGTTCGTTGGCGGATTACCAGAGATAGAACCTATTGCAACGTGTTTCCTTATCAAGGCAGTCTTCTTAATGCTACAGAATAAAGACATCTAGTGAATACTTTCAGATTTACTTAAGTGATACATTATTGCAGTCAGTCTGTGAAAATTCAATGGAATATGCAATTCAGCATGCAAAAAGATGTCTCTGGATGAATCATTGAGTATTGATGAGCAGATTTTGCCATATAAAAGAGTAAAAAGCAGTTTGCGGCAATACAACCCAAAGAAACCGAAGAAATGGAGCTATAAACTCTTTGTAATGAGTGGGTCTTCAGGCCTCATACATTATGTCGAGTTCTATGATGAACCCACTCGGGAAATGACTTTAGTGGAACAACACATTGGAAAATCTGGCATGATTGTAGTTCGGATGCCAGATCATATTCCCGACAATGTCAATCGTAAAGTTTATTATGACAATTGGTTTAATTCACCGCATCTACAACTCTTCGCATGAATAGAGCACATGGTCTAGAATTTCCACCACTACGTCAATTAAAACAGAACGGCTGCGGAAGTTACGTTTCAAAAGAATGTAAAATCGATGGAATCAATCTATATGCTGTCCAATGGTTCGATAACCGAGCAGTCACGATGCTGAGCACTTTTTCATCTGTTGAACCTATTGCTGAAGTATCTCGCTATGATAAATCAAAACACACCACTACAAAAGTGCCAGCCCCAAAGGTCATTCTAGATTATAATACTCATATGGGATTTGTTGACGAAGTAAATTCTTATTTGGCACTGTTCCGACCATCAATTTGATCAGTGCGTCGATTCTATTTGAAAATATTCTATCACTTGATTAATTTATCTGTTGTGAACTAATGGCTTTTATATCGCAGAGATTATAACGACATTGGAATGCAAAAATCGAAAATGTTGCCACTTTATGACTTCAAAGATCCATTGCTCAAAACCTCTCTGTAGCACTAAAGCAGAAATGTCACCGAAGGTCTTCTCTTGAAAAAGAGTTAGTGGCGAAAAAATGCGTGGCGGTCCTAAAACAGTGATTCCCATAAAAGACATTCGTCTGGACAATATTGAACACTACGCCATTGCAGCAAGCCGTGGTCGTTGTAAATACCCTGCATGCAGTGGCAAACCCATTGTTAAATGTTGTAAATGTAATGTTCATTTGTGTGTTTCATTGTTAGACTGTTTTAGAAGTTTTCATGCTGAATAAATAGTTCTTTCTGCAGGATTTTATGTTCTTATGTAGTTTGTCACTGATAAGTGAAAAACCTTCAAGTAGGACAAAGTCACTTATAAGTGACAAACAGTGTCTATGCCTCCAGATACAATTTTTTCAGAATTTTAAAGACGTTATATATTAAACTATAATGAGGACACATTTGCAATAAAAAATGAAAAGTCATAAACTGCAACACTTATTATTTGGGTAGTTTTCTTTAGATTAATATTGAACATTTATATGAGTATAATGGAAACATAATACCAGCGAGATTTTCCATAATATATAAGTAAGAGAATGTACGCGCTTAAGAAAGCAATTAAAAAAAGGTTTAAAATTTGAAACTATTTGCAATGACACCATTCTCGTTTAGAAAAATTATGATCAAAGGTGAGATGATAAAATATTTGCAATAACTCAGAGATGTCAGTGCGGATTATGCCTATGGGGATTGAACAAATAATGCACAAGTGTTCAATATTAAGCCTATGTTAGATATCAGCCTAAGCTTTTCTGAAAACACTACCCACATATTTCATCAAGACATATTTATTATAACCCAGATCAACCCAAGCTAACCACTTCTGTTCAAATCCTAGCCATCCCGATTTATGTGTTCCCAGATACACATAAATCTCTGCTAAAGCTCTAGTAATGAAAATGTATTTGACTTTTTCAAAATTTAGAATAGTTACAACTAAGAACAGTGCAATAGTTAATCTTAACGTGCCTATGGTTTATTTAAAAGGGCAGCTCAATTTTTCCACATTTTCAAAGAATTTATGAAATTTGGAAATCGTGAGATGTGGGCATTTTTATTGGTAAGCGTGCTCCAATGTAATGTTGCAAATTTGTAGTAAAGTGTATTGCTCTGTCTGAAGTACTTCAAAAGACAAACTATTTTTCATTGAAAATTTCCATTTTTAAAAAAAATAAGTTCCCTCCATTCCTAATTTCCAGGTTATCAGGAGGACCAAAGCCCATGATCGTTGGAGCAAAAACTAACCTTTATTTCTTTTTATGTAGATATGCCACCTTGACTCATGTGCCGTACGTAGTCAGACGCTCCTTGAAACTGAAGCCTTCACGCAACGTCACGGGTTAATAATGAAAAATAAGGAGAATCTACTCCTGTTTTAGGACGCTTTCATATTTGGAATATCATTATTAGTTCGTGAGTTTTAAGCGTTTAAATTTCTTTCTAACAATCATAAAAAATTTAAGGTTAACTAGACTAGATTTAAACAATTTGGCGATTTTTCGTGTTAGGCTTAAGACAGTGTCATAATGATCAGATTTGCTTAAAACTATGATAGGAAAATTGAATAAGGCCATGATCATAACATAAGCAGAGCCCGAATGCTGTCCTCAAACAATGTGTTTATCAATCCATTGTAATTAATCAACAGTTTTACTATTCGGCACAATTTGAATGTGAATTTTGAAAGTGGTCTTTAATAAAGAACTTTCACTATGTGGGCAACTGTAATTCATTATATATATATATATATATATATATATATATATATATATTAGGTGAGCAAAACGTTTTTGCCGTTTTTTCTCAACATATTTCTAAACCAGCTGTTTATTTAATAAAGAAATTCAGTGTTCATGTATCAGATGGCCTATTCAATTGCATTTTTTAATTTTTCATTTTGAGCATTTTGAAAAAAAAGAAGTGAAAAACGGAAATGGTCATTTTTCATTTTTTAAAATTCCATTTCGCATTTTTTAATTTTGAAATTTTTCAAATAATTTGCAAAACGGAAAAGGAAAATCGACAAATGAAAAACAAAATTTCTGAATTCCGTTTTTCATTTTTCATTCTTCACTTTGATTATTTTGTAATTTAATATTTTATTTGAAAAATGAAAAATGAAATTAAAAGATGAAATATTTCAATTCCGTTTTCCTTTTTTTGATTTTCGTTTTTGTTGTTATCATTAATTCTTGTATAATTACATCCAATTATCTTAAATATATAAACAGTAAACACAAGTAATACAAAAAGTGGTTGTGTACTTGTAGGCATTAAATTTCTGTCAATCACAGTTGGATGCCAATTGCATAAGAATGAGAACAGCCAAAACGAAAATCAAAAAACGGAATTGAAATGTTTCATTTTTTGTTTTTCATTTTTAATTTTCAATTCAATTTTTAATTTAAGCTTTATAATACTATAAAAATGAAAAACGGAATTGAAATTTTTTGTTTTTCTTCATATTTCAGTTTATCAATCATTTAAAAAATTTAAAAAATTAAAATTGCAAAATGGAATATGAAAAACGAAAATGAAAAATGACCTTTTCCACTTTCAAATTTCAATATTCATTTAATTTTTTCAAAAAAATGAAGAATGAGAAACGGAATTGAATTGGTCACCTGGTATTTGCATAATACAGGAATCAACTGGTAACCAGTCAAGAACTTGCCCCAAGGTTTAATGTAAGCGATGACACCATACGACTGCAAATATGCCATATACTAAAGAAATGAAAATTACCACATGACTTAGCATATGCAAACAAACTTCAGATACTGATTATATGCTCTTCTCGTCGTAGTATGAATCTATTTTTTATAAAATGATTACTTGTGATGAAAAGTGTATTATGTATTCGAACTTTAAGAGAAAACAATTGGTTATCGCTGGCGATCCCCTCCCACACCTTTCAAGGGCATCACTTGCTTGGTGGATATGTCAGTGAATAATACACTTTGAGTATTTAAAATTGAATCAACCCATTACTGCTAACAAGTATTGCGAACCACTTGAAAGAGTTCAGGAAAATTTGTTGAAGTAGTAAATTGGAAACAAGTTTTATTTCTCCAGAACAAAAATTACCTTTGTCAAGATAGCAGAGTTAAAATGGGACGTTATGCTAGACTCTCTGTATTCACTAGACCTCCTCAACATATTTTCGCTTAATTTCAACTTAAATAATCACATGAACATTACGAGAATTCATAAAGATGGTCATTTCAAAAATGAGGTGCAAAACTTTTCCCATAATAAAACTAAGGACTATTACTAAGTCGTAAGATCATCTGTAGAAAGCCATAGAATTTGATGATTCGTATTTTAGGGAATAAATAAATTAAGACTTTACATTTGGATATTTAATATTTCCTATCGAAATCGGAAACAGCTTTTTTGAAGATCAACAAAAAATTTTAAAAGCACGGATTAAGATTATTAATACTCAATTGAAATTAACTAAGTTAATCATAATTCTGCAATGAAAGAAAACATCTAATATATATATATATATATATATATATATATATATATATATATATATTTAAATGAAAACTGTCACATGGTTTCGAATGAACTTTTTAAAGCTGAATACGACTATGGATTTTATTTTTCCCTCTCCTTAAAATGTCCATATTTTTTTACGATTTTCCCCAAACAGCCCCTTTTTCTATGAGGTTTTTTAAAAGTTTTTATTTATATTGCAAAATATACGTGATTTATTGCATGCAATAAATTATAAACTTTTGAATATTCATTAGTAGAACTCTCAGCGCAAAATAAAGTGTAGCCCAATAAACAATAAAACGTTTAGAAGACGTCTTATAACACGTCTATAAAATGGTTTAGAAGACGTCTAGAACACGTTTAGAATTGGCATCTGTGTCAGGTGTAGAAGACGTCTTTAAGACGTTTAGAAATGGTTTAGAAGACGTCTAGAAGACGTTTAGAAGACGTCTAGAAGACGTTTAGAAGACGTCTAGAAGACGTTTAGAAGACGTGTTAGAACATTATTTGATGGACACTAGATAGCATTCAGCAACGTTTAGAAAAGGTGTTTTATACGACATTTAGAAGACGTATCTTAAGACGTCTTACAACGTGTTATACCATTATAGGAGGGATATAAAACGTTTTATTGTTTATTGGGAGGCTATAGGTCTTATAGCAAGGGCATGATTTGAGTGAACAATATATGCTACTAAGCTAATCACTATTAGTGCTGTGCGCCTCAAGATACTTTAATCTATTAACCGGACCATATTACTTTATAACTTAACCGGATTTTTACCGGTTTTAATCGTATCCTTAAAAATTAGTGCTTGCTTGGTTACATACATATATGCATCTATATTCATGTTCAAGCTCAAAAGAAAAACATATTCAGTTCCCATATGTTTCAAAAGCAAATTATTCTATTCTTTTGTGTTAAAATCAAATTGATATTCATACAAGTTTATTATATAGTAGCACTCTCATTGTGATGAATATGAAAATTTTGTAATTTGATCGATATGCAGTAGTCCTGGACTGTAGTAACAAGTAGAATGTGTAAGTGCGCCAAAACACACACAATTGTGGTAAAGATAGTGGAATCCATCACATGTATTTGAAGATAAGCTATTGCTGAAATATTTATAACAAAAAAATTTAGAATTCTGATTTTTGAATGTCTGGCCCTCTCAAAAAGTTCTATTTCATTAGAAACTCAAATTTCTGATGATCTGTTATATTTTTGAGAGGTGACATAGCAAATATTTTATCAATACAATAGTCACAAAAACAGAGTGCAATCCCTAAAGCCTACTGCGAATTATTTTTCATTATTGATGTATCAATCAAACAATTTGTTAGCAGCTGATACTGAGTGGCTTTGAAGTTTTCACTTTCACTCCAGTTTTCTGGATAGGTTTCAAAAAAGCTATCAAATGCGCTCAGCTATCGAACAACCTTCTACTGGTTCTGGTTATAAAAACATCAGACTTTTTGCTTAGTGTTGGTCCTATCGGTCTGGGCTCATTTCAGTGTTTCATTTCCTTCAATATCTCTTGAAACTTCTAGAATTTTGACTGTTGTGAAGCCAAATTTACTGTCAGAATACAGAAAACTCAGAAAAATCACTTCCTTTGAAATATAAAAGTCGTGTCTATCTGCTTATGGAGTAATTAGCGCCAAGAATTAAGCTTTAACCTTAAACAGGCTAGTGATTTTAAAAAAATTTTCATGATCCCATAAAAAATTTTTAAATGTTTATTGCTCAAAAACTATTAATGGCGTGTTCAATCTGAAAGGACCACGTGATAGAGGAGAGTCTTCTCTTTTTTTTCGTTCTAAATTCTCATCCTGGCTTTGTCCCATCAAAGTGGGCCGTCGCACGACCTCTGACTTTACGCACGGCACACCTCAATGGGTTTGGAATATCTTTGCACATATTAAGAAACAGTTAAAGTTCTATGTTGCCTCCAAGGGCTCAGAACCTTCTAAATACATCAACACTAACTATCGAGAGAATTTAAATCTTTTTTAAAAATTCAAAAATTTCTAAAAAAAATTGTTAATCTATTCAACAATCTCTGCCACAGCAATAAGCTTTATTAAAAATTTTCAACATTGCATTAATGTATGTTCCCCATTAGACCTACCCATGCTCCAAGATTTTCAAATTTGTAAATAGGCTTCGAAAAAATTCTTTGTAAATGTCAAAAAACGTTTTGCCCTTTAAAACTGACGCTAGGCTGTTTAAGGTTAATATAAAACTTTGCTAAAACAGTTGTTGATATCTCGTAATCCGTTCATTTTTGTCATATCAAGGTTGAAATGAGATCAAAATAGCAAAATTTAGAATCTATATTTGGATTTCAGCATCCATCATTCTTGATACATGAGGTAGGGTCAAGTGTTCTAAATTTTTGACATTAGGTTATTCGCCCCCCCCCACAAAAATCAACTTCTTATAGTTATTTTACTGACTTTTGCTTTTGCTGTTTACCACGATGAAATGATCAATATCACGGAGAAGTTTAATCTTTTCTAAGATGCTGCTTAGTTTGATGACTGCTCCTTAATTTCAAGAATAGATTCTCAATGCTTCTTATGGCGTCATTACTAGGATTAGTCGGAATTCCAGCAATTTCAATTTGCCGAATTACACAAATTATAGCTATTTGAAATCTTTGTGATGTTATAGCTAAAGACAAAGTGCTTGCCTGTCAGAAGGAGTTTTTGCTCCTTCAACGCGTTCTAATTGCGTTATAAGGAAATAACTTGAATGTAAACTCATCATTTCGAATATTCTGATCATGCTCATGAAAAAAAGTATAAATTAGATCGATTTAATTCACATTTTCAGAAATATTTTATAAAAATGAATATATGTTTGCACCATTTTGAATTCTGAGAGGATGCAGAGTTATTCTTAATGTAGACATTGATACATTTGTCTTCAATTACAATTCACTGTCATTTGTATGCTAACTGCTAATGAGATGTCTAAAAGTACCTATGTTACGTCACAATTAATTATATTAACAAAAATAGTATATTATGTATATATATATATATATATATATATATATAT
>CABFPE010000024.1:1390068-1413878 GCA_900660155.1 Hofstenia miamia
CGTGCACTATATATATATATATATATATGCTAAGTTGGTTTCTACAAAACAAAATGTAAATTTACTATTTAATTGCACTTATTGAAATCGTGCAGTAGATAAATTAAATATTTCTCTTTGAAAATATATACCGAGTAATCAAACATTATTTCACATAGTCGTGTAAATTTCTTTAAATATTTTGTCATTTTTGAAACATTTTTAAACTGTGCGGAAGGTTTATCCACATATAAAGAAACAGTTAGTTTGGTGTTTTAAAAAACGGTTTCTCCTTTTAAACAGAAACCAACCTCTTAAGGTTAATCATCAATTGATTTCAGATTGCTTTGATGATCCGTTTGAAAATTTTAAAGAATCCATAAACAATCCTAAAAAAATTTCTAGACAGTTTAAGTTTAATGTTTGACTATTGACTGTCTGCTTGCAAAATTTTACAGTAGAATCCTTAATGGAGATAATTATTGTTTGCGTTGTTGATCAAATTTCGTGTATAATATAACTAGGGAAGTACAAACACTCTTTGTTAGACATTAGAATGACAGATTTATCATTTCACGAATGCTAATTAATATTCTCAATTTAACATTTGCTATCAAACTATAGCCTTACGCACTTGGTTAAGCGCGCATACAATACTAGGTATTCTAGTTGCTACGTGGAACTTGATGCAAATATTGTTACCGCCACATATGCAAACAAAAGCACTTTGTGTGTGAATCATTCACTTTCACAAAAAACACTGAAAGTTAGTTTTATAATCTTTTAAATGAATCTTTGTTATTGATTTCATAATATCTAAATGTGATCACCCACCCTACTGGGTAGAATTCACTTTTTTACCACTCTGGTCATCAGCAGGCTTCTGTGGAGGGAGGGCGGGGGGCTCAGGAGAACGCTTAGCCCCCCGTCCCCCCACACCTACAGAGAAACTACATAGAACAACTATGAATCTTGTACGGCTAAGTTGTTTATGGTCTCAATTATAAATTTGACTCTTAATATCTACTGAGCATTGTAATTGGCCTAATGTGTCAGTCCATCAAGGCTGCCACAATAAAATAACGTATTTAAAACAAAACTGCAGTCTCCAATGGCTATTTAACTCAATAAAATTCCTACTTCCCGTCCCTTCTTCCAAAATTTATAATTTTTATTACATAATAATTTTGTGCTATTGGAAAACCTGAGTTTGATTTTTTGTGCTATGAGATTGACATATACATGTATGGCTTTTTGTGAAGAGCGTGCATACGGGCACTTGGAGCATCCCCCCATTGCTTAGGAATCATTTTTATGTTGTTATATCTTGGTACCCCGTAAATGTGTAGGCCTAACATAGGTTTTGTGTTTTCTTCGTTTGCATTTACGTGGGCTTATTTCTTTCTTTATTTACTAGGACAATAATTGAAGACATGTGGCAATTTAGCCTAGCCAGTGTGTCAATTCTTTTGTGTTTTAGTTATGACTACTTCACCACAATCCAAAAAATGAAAGCCACGTGATATTGCGAGTTTTTTCATAAGATCTACGAATACCACTAAGGCTGAAACAACAAGGCCTGGTCTACATGTTGTTGATGGTTCCGAAGTTCAGACCCCTGCTGATGATGACATCGAGTCATCTTGTTCGAAAATACGTGGACAATCAGCTGAGACTAGAATGGAACCAGCACCGCTTGATGTTGTAGTGCAATGGCCACCGTGTTAGACAAAGGAACAGTAGGGTTATTTCCTTATAACCTACAGTTGGATCTTCTGTCGTAATAAATATATTGGGTGTAGAATTTGCAGTGATGCCATTAGTTTAGGCATTGATAAGAGTGGAAGATGTGTCGTGTTTGTCCTTCTTCAAACGGCAAATCTATAGCTCAGAAGTCTCTCAGGAAGAAAATTCTCAAGCACAATGATTGCCAGAGTCACAAAAGGCGTAAAGGTGTTTGGAGTACGTCGGGAAGAGGCTTTTTGAAAAGTGTGTAACGAGAGGCTGTCCACCTCAAGTTACCTTATACCAAATGCAGTTGACACACTTAGTACAGTCTATACTAAAAATTTTTTTGGAAAAGTATTTTTGATAGTAAGAAAGAGCACCTACATAAAATTTTACCAAAGAACCTCTGGTCATCATATGTTTTGGTGGTGTTTGGTGTTGATTAAATTGCTTTCCTCTTCTGTCAGAAAACGTTTCAATTGTTACTGATGAGTTTCAAATTAAGAGCGCACTCTCACCATTGAAATCTAAATATAAATTTAACAGCTAATTATTCTGGCAAGAAGCTATTAAGATGAGATGAAATTTGCTATTTTAACCTTTCAATTATTACAATTCTTAATTGACGAGAAGAATATATTGTTCTATAGTGCAGAGTACATTTTTTATTTGATTAACATGTGTCAATATTCCCGCTAGATTTCATTTAAATTTTTTAATCTCTCACTGAATAGTTTTTTTTCATTGCCCTAATGATACACTTTAATCGCTTATTTTTCCTTGTGCTTTAGTATACTCCGGAGCGACTCTTTGCAACAACTGCAAAATGGGGGATGCCACAAACTAAAGAAGAACGTAACAAAGGTAGTGTATTTTTTACAATACTGATCAACAAATTTTTAAACCTAAACGAGATGCTAGGCTTTGTTTTTGCTAATTATCGTATGAGATGCAGAAGATCACATTGACGAAGAACTACATTTAGTAAATGAACGATATCTTGACAATTTAGTTTGACATAACATACCTAGTATTGGCATCATTATCGTTCGCACCAATAAAATTGTACGCAAAATTTCTTGGAAATTTTAAGCCTTGTATTTGCTTTATAGTTCCCTAATTTCGATTTTAAATTATTATTAAGGAGCGTGAGAATTAGTAGATAATGACAACTCTAGACTTCAGGATCTTATTTTCTTTAAACTTTAATAATACATTTTCTATATATATACTGAAATTTTCTCATAAGCAAGACTTATTTAGAATGTAAAGAATAAATAAATAAATTTGAAAATGGGTTCAGTTAATCGTTTTGCATAGCGATACCGACAGTGTTTGTCAATGACAAGGAATTGTGTCCATTTGTGCGAGCTGTGCGTACTGATTTACTAATGGTTTAACTTCGCGATTGCATTCCAATTAATGATTAAAATTAAATATTTTCTTTAAAGTTTGTTAAGAACAATACTATGTAGCACCTGGTTTTTAACACCCCCTTAATTGTGCAAAGGCGTGCTCAGTTACTCGCCGGTGTGGACATTTCAAGTGTATGCAGTCTAAGAATGCATATAATTAAATTTTGTCGCTTCCTATTGTTTAATTTGCAATGAATACTTTGCAATCATTCTTTTTAATACTATTCCGAGGGTGGGTAAAACTACCCACCCCTCTTATTCATAACTCGCAGAAAAATGTATACTTGCTTGAAATTTTCTGACTTTTATTATTAATCTATTACGCACAATTCTGCCAAATTTTAGGAGGTAGCGATGTGTACCTCCGAAACTATGAACAATTTGTCGGAACTACCTGACGGAAATGCTAAAATCTAGTTACTAAAACTTGCTGCCAATTTCTTGGAGGTGGCTAAAATTTTGATGGTTTCAAGTATTTCGACCTATTTCTATACAATAAATCCATAGAAATAGTGCAATTTCACTCCAATTTTCAAGTAAAAATCGCTATTTTTGTTGATTTAGCATGAAAAAGCTGACATCATTACAGTAATATGAACTTTGTTTCAGAAATGAAAATTTCAAATCATGATCTAATTCAAATTTAAGCTATTATCGAATTATCATACTGATTAACTTTTGCTGAAATATCAAGCGTCGTAGCTGGTTATTCAGTTCATTATATTGAAAAACATCAAAATTTAATTACGCAAAATTAATGATGCTTTTTTTTAGTAAATCCTGCCAATTTAGCTATTCATGCTTATCGATAAGAAATTCGATTTAACTTCCGAATGCTGCTCATTGACATAAATAATACGTCATAAAATATACATCTGTGAAACGTATTATATAGTGGCGCTCAATCCGAATATAGCATAGCTTTTTATTTTTTTGTAAGTTCAACAATTTAAATAAATGCAGGTACTGTACATACTGAACAAGCTGTTTACAGTCTACCCCCATAGTTTTTAGCTGTGCCATATCTGGTTTCATCTTAGTATACAATATAAAATTATGGTTTTCAAATTTCTTTTAATATTTACTTAATTTTATCGTAGTTTTATCCGAATCTTATTCAATATATTAATGAATGGCTACAACTTGCTAAAAGCACCATTAATACAAAACGAATTGAATTTATGTAACTGATTGGATTTATTGTGATTTCGGTATTCATCAAACAATATTTTAGTTGAACGAGAACGAAGAGAAAAATTAACGTCTGCCATTCTTCTTTTGCAGTCCCATCTGCCTAAGAATGTCAATCCACAATCCCCATTGTTTGAATGCAAAAAGCCTGTAAGTCATTACTTATTTTAACGGCACATGTGTAGCTTTTACTGTAAAACTTTTTAGTGCATAGTTTTTATATCTAGCATTTACTTTTCACATTAGCTTTAGGATAAAAGATTCATTCAAAGATGATAGTATTTAGTTTTTTGATAACTGTAAATAGAATTAATTGCTAAGTTTTGTTTCTGTTTTCTTAGCAATTTAAGGCCGCGCGCAAACGATACAACTTTTATTGCTAAATCAATTGATAATTGATAAGAAACCACATTGGGGATTTCAAATTATTTTAAAAGTATCCTATCACATTGCTCGCTATAATTGGCTTAGAAACGAAAGTTGTATCGTTTGTGCCCTACCTAAGACTCGCAACAGTTTTGGGATAAATCGTAGGTTTTGAGACTAGCCCAAGTTCTTGCGCAAGATCCAAGACCTAATACCAAAATCTAGAAACCCAGGATTTACGTTAAAATAAAAAATGTTGTAGGAAAAATTTTATTGCAATTATTCTAAAAATAGAAACGTGTCCCTGCCACTCCATACTGTAAGTTTCTCCAGTTCTGGTATACTCTGCACGTGTTGCCTTCATCTCTTCCGTCATCTTTTGGCGATTTTTGTACACAATTGCTTTCATTGAATCGCTTTGTACCAACTTAAATTGAATACTCAACAGACAATGTTGGTGCGCTGTGTCGTCGATATAGCCTATGGTTAATATTTTTAAAATTTATTGAAAATAATACCTCTTGGGTAGGACCTAAGATAATCCAAGTCCCAAGGCCCAACTCTGCTCGCAATGTAAATTCCTTAACCATTTGTTCAATGGCTAGCTTAGAATGTGTGTTAGACATAGGCATATTTACACTAGTTAGGTCGAGGCATGACACTACCTAAAAATTTCGGGCTGCATTTTTAAATATATATGGATAGAAAATCCACAAAAATGTCCATAAATCGTTTTGTTAGTAGAGTTAGGCAGAGTTCATCTGACGAATTAGACTGAATGTTCATTATGATGTTTCTAGGATGCCTAGCAGATCAAAGCAATTGTAATTTTCATTTCGCGGTTATTCCTTCTGGTTAATACGTAGCGCTTAATTCTTATGCAACACAATGAATTTTAAACAGCCATTTTACATCATCGAAGGCTATTGAGCAATGTACTTTTAAAGTAAAAATATACACAGTACAAGATGTTAACACTGTTAGTCTGGATTTTCATAAGTACAAAATCCAACTATGGTCAGCCATCATGCTTTATTCCAAAATCCCTGTCAACGAACTTCCATAGTGTGAATATCTTTGTGAAAGTGTTCCTTTTGCTCGTTATTTCTGCACTAAGGTTTTTTGGGGACGAAATCTAAATGGGAATGTAGGAAGTGCATTTTCAAAGGCATTCAACACTCCATTTTTATATGCATCGAGTAGTTTCTTAATTCCATCCTTATATGTATGACACCTGTTATTCCCAGAAAATTAGCGCATATCAATTTGAAAGCCAACCAAGATTTCAATTCTAGCGGACAGCGAGTCATTCAAATTCCATGTCAATTAATAACTCTCAGATTTGAGTTCCAACAAATATTATCTCTTTCAATAGAGTGTACACCATCATCTGGAGCAATTGGAATAGGCAATTCTTCACCATGTTGCACTAGTCTACGTGCTGAATCCGTGGTTGTATAACAATCTTGTGGTTGTCTTTTGTCGAAAATCCTTTTACATACACACCTTAAAAAATATAAGTCATGATGGTCTTTTGGCTCTCTCCATATCATGGGTATGGCAAACGCCCAATTAAATTCTCTTTTTGCTTACACAATTGTGCCATTTTATTAAGGTTACCTGTAGCTTATGTGTAAAATTACCACATATGGGTCTATAGCAAAACTCATCTGGGTGAGTTTTGCATTCTCGAGAATGCTAATTAATAGCAGATGGTTTGAAACACCCCCAGAATATCTCACACAAAAGTAGTCAGTCAGACTATAGATATGCATGAAAATACGTAAATAAACAAGAACATACTAGGCCATAGACCAGATAATATGAACCCTATAAAATATTTTGACGTTATATCTTTAGCACATATGTTACCCGTAAAATTAAATTAGATTAGTTCAGAATAATTTTCAAAAGATAGTAATTTGATTATATCAAATGGGTAAATCTGTGTATTTAACAAATATGGCTTCATCATAAGAACTATGCATGCTAAAGAAAATATGATTGCAGTTCTGTAATCAGCGTCCCAAATGCAATTTAGGACACACTGAAAATACGTTGTTGGGCAGTTATTCTTAGTGTAAAAATGGCAACTGCGTCTTGATCGACAACAAACTTTTAATGCAATAATATTTATTTGTTAGATGTTAGTGTAATTTTAATGTTGGAGATTCTGTGTTGGATGCGCTTGGTTTGATAAGAGCCGCTCAATTAAATTTGTGCGTTTAATATTGCAACGTTAGTTAGGCTCCACTTGGTCATTTTTGGTGGAAAGCTTTCGGAAATGTGAGTTACTCTAGTTATGTACCAATCAACAACTGCTATCTTTGTATTTTGTTTTCAGAAAGTTTGTTACCAGATTATGTACATTTTAATGCTGACCATTTTGATTTTTTTGCTTTTCTTAATACCGAATGCTTTTAAAGGTTTCATACATGTTTCATTGCCATTAGTATGCTTTTTTATATTCATAAGTGCCCTTCCCTTTTAAATTATACAATATTTTGTACAAATATAATAAATAAATATGTTTAATACAAAATAACGTCCAATAAAATAGACAAATTCAAATTTCAAATGATAAATAATGTACAATCAAGGCCTCGATGAAATATTGCGCTGCGTAGCTTCATTGGCTGTCACAAATTGCAGTCTATTCAACTACTATGTCAGTCTCAGCCACTCTTTCATCGGCTATCTTCAGGGCCTTGCACCAAGATTTCTTTCTAAACGCAGTACAATTGAGTAACCCTATATAAAAAATCCCACATTATATATTTTAGTCATAGTTTGCCTTACAATGTATATGTAAAAGCATAAATATATTTGGTGCATACATGGCTAACCCTATGCCCAACGATGTTTAGGTCGGGTCACTCTTTCACACATTTGGTGAAGTCAAGCCAGACTTATTAGTCTTAGTAGATATTATTATAGGTCACATTTGATCATACTTATCTCAATCAGACAAAAATCAACAAAAAATATTGAATTTGTTTACAGAAAATAGCATAAAAATGAAGCGGTTATTATTTTAGTTGACAATTTCTGGAAGTATGAACGTTAATCTTCTTCTGTTAAAATGAAGAAATCCTGCGTGGATGCGCTTCGATGATTTATTGTGCTTGATGCCAGTTTTGCTAGTAGGACTGTTGCATCTTCAATATACACTGGCTTTGAATGACCGGTTATACGCCTGAAAATTTGAATCTTACTTTCAATCCATTGAAAGAGCTATCAAAGTAGTAACTGAAAGTAGCAAGCTTGCTTGACGACATGATCGTGTTAACCCCCTATTTCACTTCCGTTACTTTTGAGTAACAAATCGCTTTGTCCACATTGTTGAAGAATTTTAACCAAGCACTACTAAAAATATTGAAAGCCTTTTACATTGTTGGGTCCGCTTATGCAATGATCAAGGCTTATACTAGAACTTATTCTTGTGCCTGTTTGCCCGAAGTACATGCAAATAAGATTTTTTTCAATGAGAAATCCCATTTTCGTAAAAATACTCAAATTTAATGTTTTGACGATTTTTCGACTGATTGAGATAAGTATGGTAACATTAAAAAATAACGTTAAAAAACTACATTCATAATTATTTTACTTTAATAGTATTTAATTTAATCAAACAGGAATTTTTAATTTTTGATATTTTTGGATTTTCTCAAAAATGTCAGTCATTTTCGCTCATTAATATTCGACCAATTTGACTGAAATTTTGCATGAAGAACTTTTTTACCCCCAGTTACCCAAAAAACATAAGAAGCAAATCGAAATTCAAAAAATTATTTTTTACGATCTACCCTAGTACATATGACGGTTCACAGGTAATTATCATGACTGTAACAAAACTTGTTTTGGCTATTAATGATATTGAATAAAATTGTTTTTAGCCGTTACTTAAGTAAGTATTTCAGAACAAGCAAAGAACAAAATTTTATTGAACCAATTCCAACCTTCTTGTACGATTCTTATCAGGATACTTTTGCCATTTTTTCTGAAAAAAATAGTCGGCTGTAACTTTTTTGCACTGTTTGAGGACTGACCGTCATTGCTAATGTTTGCTGTTCTTGCAATATTCTAATGGATAATTGCAAATACAATCGATACTTACAATTGTCTACACATATATATATATATATATATATATATATATATATATATATATATACATATATATATATATATATATATATATATTTATATGCGTAATCATGTATGAAAACCGACACCAGTTTTTAGTACCAGGATGTCCTCATGTCTACAATTTTGTAATGCTAATATTGTTGGGCAATTTAAAAGGTATTATCGAAGACGGTCAGATTGCAAGCATCTCGGAGGTTATTTTAGGGCATTTAATTTTTTTATGTAAAACTTTTATGAAGTTCTTTTTGCAACATGTGTTTACGGCAAGCATTCTATCAATATGTTTTGCTAATATTTACAAAATACCGAAGACTAAGAATTCGTGTTTGCAAAAGTATGGAGTCAGTTTCAAAACTTATTTGAAACGTTCTTAAACATTTATATTTATATCCACTTATTTTGTCCGTTGCAAAATACACGTTTTATTTGTAATACACTTTTTCACACAAGAACCTTTTTGCTAATATCTGCATGAAGTGTCTACAGTATTGATCAGGAATCTTCCTAGCACTTTGAAATTTGCTTGCCGCGCTGAAGGATTTAATTTCTGCTACCTTTTGATACCTTTTATTACTGATTGACAATTTCTGGTTATAGGGATAAGCTTAATGTCAATATACGTGTTATAAGTTTTGATATTTGAAGTTTTAAAGTGTTTACCTGATTTGATCATTAGGTGATTTGCCCGTTCTTTTGTCTTTGGCTCTGCGATTTTGAAACCAAATTTTGATTTGAGTTTCCGATAGTTGTAAGCTTGTCGCCAATGCTTGACGCTGCTGTCTAAACTTGAAATGATTCCAAACAAATGTATTGATAATAATATCCAAGCAATTTTAGAAAATGTTTTATTTTCATACTTCATACATTTGAAGTTTTTCAAAAACTTTAATTTTAGTATATTCTCAGTAAATATTTATTTAATATGAATGTCTTAAGATTCCGCATAATGTTTTCTAAATATTGAAATTTGTAATTTATGTTTTCACATAACATCAATGGAGTGATCTTGTCTTAAAAATAATATGCAAGTGCAAATATCAAGTTACTTACTTAGACAAATATTCTCGGCGTTGGTATTCACTCTCGAGTATATTTGCCTGTTTTGTTGTGAAAGTTGTACGTTGTCTTCGTTCACCCTCCTTGCGTCTTTTACGCAGCAATCTGTTGTCATCTAAAATATTTTTTGTTAATTTTAGGACCATATTCATGATTAATATCATCTATTAAATATTTTTCTCGTTATTCATAGTCATTATTCCTAGGCTTATAAGCAAGTAAGAAAAAGCCAAGAAAATTTATTTTCATTTGCACAAATTTAATGTTGGGTTCAATAGACAAAAGCATTGTTAGGTTATTATTATCTGCATATTTATTAAGGTATGTAACAGTATTTCTGAGAAATATATTTTGCTTTGGCGAACGCAGAAAGTTTCTGGAAAATCAATGTAATTGGTTGCTGTATTTTCTATGATTGGAAATTCAAAATCCCATATATATTCGAAAAGAGCTTACCATTTTTCCTTGTTAGCATTGAGAAATACATTTTGATAGATTTCAATCAATAATGTGTTGTATTATGTCCTATCTGCAATAATGTGGTGGGCGTTTTTAAATATTGTTGCTAATGATCACTTTTTGATGTATACATATTTTGAAAATTAGTTTATTTTCTTTCACTTTTGCGGGTATTCTTAATGAATAACTGCGGTACTGTACAATAATGAAATGATAGCGGAATCTGTTTACTAATAATTATTTACTATAAATGAATTTGGCTTACACATCAAGGATGATGTTATTAGATTTGGAATTGGATTAATAGAGGGAAGTGCGTTTTGCCGCTTTAAGTAGAGTGTGAACGGGTGGGTGGAGAAGGAATACAACATGTTTGCATTGTTCATCTGATTGGCGAGTAACTCGATGTACTTGTTGTAGTCGTCTTGACACATTTGACTGAAGATGCAGTTGAAGCAACCACCGCGACAATCTTCGAGCTGCATTTTATAAATCACGCATTTGGCGGGTCGTATATTTTTCACACAATGTCAATTCATTTAATTTGCAGCTGTAATTCACCAATCATTGGATGCGCTCTTCGATCAAAGACAAAGCCGAGTGGCTGATTTAGGAGAACGTTGGATTACTGTCGTATCAATTAGGCGGACCACTTTCTTCCTTCGCGATTGGTTTATAGCTTTGATTGCTTAATAATTGTATTCCTTTAGTAGATGCGCTGGTTTTAATTTGGTATAAATATTTCTTTTGTACCAACACGGAAACTTGTTAATAAATTATTATTCGTGTAATATAGCATATTTGCATAATTAATCATCTCTTTTCTACTGTAAAAGAAAGAATAGCGGTAGACTTCATGAAAAACAATTGTTCTAACCGTTATTTTTGCAGCAAGACTTTTGTCTAGAAAGCATAGTTATTGACTTCCTGAAATGATTCCCATATAAAACCATTTATTGTTCTCAAGTGTAGTTATCTGACTATAAGATCAAAAGCGCTTCCTAATCAAGGCAATGACTGCCTTTTCAAACATTTTATTGGGCTAATTTATATCTTAGCAGCACAAAAGTGAGAATGATTCGTATTTAATTATTTTTATGCACATATAGTATTTTGTGTTGGTACTTCCAAATAGGAGTGTGGATGAAGAGGATTTGAAAATTGCAAATATGCCACCTGATTTACATTAGATTACTTGCGTATATTTATATCAGTTGCCTAGTAAATGCAACTCGCGAGTGTAGCAATTGGGTTTTCATCAAAAAGTAGATAATTTAATAAAATGTTCAAAAACATCATACTTTATTAATTATTTGAAGGTAACATTTCAAACTGTCAAATTACATAGCGGATCAATTCAATGAATTGCAATTAATCGCTGGTTTTTATAGTTTGATGACCCGAAAATTATTTGTGAAGTCTACTCGAAATTTAGTTAAAAAATATTTGGCATCGAGTTGAGTCGAGCACTCGCAGTGCCCAACAATAAGCATTTAAATCTTCATTGGTATACGACTAATATGTTTTAGGTAGAAAGGTATTTTTTATGAAAATATGGATGTTCAGTATGCTGATAATACCCAATTTAATAATTAATGCATGTACCTTCTAATGATCTAATTTGGTATTAAATTTGATTCTTGGGGGTTAGTAAATCTTTCTAAATTTTATAATAAGAAATTGTTCCTATTCTGGCCTAGTCTAAAAATATTTATCCACTACCATCATTGCTGCTTGCACATGATTGCAATTGATACGAAATATGGTCAGATGGGAGAATTCTTTTCATATGGTGTTGCATATCAGAGCTGCTTTATAGAAGCAATTTTAAAATTTTACGTGATAGGTTATTACAAGCAACTGTTTTTTATCTTTATCATTAATAACCCGTTTTTATTTGATTTTATTTTATTAAAATTAAAATACTACTGAAAGTGTTAAGTTTCTCGTAAATTCAACTACTTTACATTGTTAAATCCAATTTCAATTTTCGTTGTTTTGTCACTAAAATATAAGTCTCTATATTCTATGATTAATGTCATTACATTATTAGTTTTTATGTGAATGTTGGACTATTAGAATACATCTGGTTCATATTTTTCACAATTTAACATTTTTCGAAATTTCTCAAAAATGGATTGTTTAATTTTTAAGTTTATCATGTTTTAAAAATCGTATTCTTACGATTCCCTTAGGCGGCATTTGGCTTGCTTCTATTTTGAGACATTATTGGAATATATTTGAAAATATGAATACGAATTTTTACTTTTCACTTAAAACAAATTTTATAGAACAATTCTATAAAATTTTATCTTCTACCTTTTCTTGTAATACTTAATACATTTGTTTTTCAGTTATTGTTTCTTACTGAATTTTTCTGTTTTTTGCTCAACATCGTGCTGAATATTTATATTTGAAAATTTTGATTTTTTTTGAAATATCACTCCATAGATTTTACCATCATGAATTTTTATTATTTTATTACCATCCATATCTGCCATTTTTGATCTAGGTCAATAAATGACTCAAATATTTTTTTGCAAGATAGATCTTATTTCTTGGATATTACCGATTTTTCTTTTCTCATTTCAGTTCTTATTCACATTTTTTGTTACTTACATTTGAATCACTGCCAAGCCTTTTTTATTCTCCTGTATTGTTTCCTCGAGACAACTGTTTCTGTTTTCTTAAAGTAAAATCTTATCTAACTTTGTATTTCAAATATATGGATCGTTTTCTTAGGATACCAGTACTAATTGATTTGGATTTTGGTAATCGATTCATAGCTCTACATTATCACCAGAAAATTTCTGAGTGTAATTTACCTACCACTATAAGGCACACTGACAATTAAGTAAATTTATAAAACAAAATCATAGGACTTTATGATTTCATGAAATTTCTTCCAAGTTTTTGGCAATTTTTTTCGAATTTCTTGATAAGTTAGAGTGAGGCGCATGTTAAGGTTTTTAAAGCAGGTTGGATCTTAAAAAATTCTCTGTTGAAAGGATGTAGGAATACAGGAGGTAATTATATCGTACAATTCAATCTCTTTTCCTTGAAGTCGATTAAGAACATTGCTCATGATTGTATCTAGAACCTGGGTAAAAATTGGAGCAAGTTACTTAAGTTATTCATAATGCCCTCTATTAATGCTATGTTTAAGTTATTAAGGGTTTTCTTGTCTACTTTGAATGATATTTAAGAAATCCATTGGAGAGCTGAACATTAGATAAATTGGTGCCATTGAGCCACATCGATACAACAGCATCTTACAGCAAAGATCACGTTTTTCGTGTATGTCTTTGCATTGAATGTCATTGTAATTGTGTGGGGATAAGTATTAATTTTTGTTGTTATTACTGCAAATTGTATGGGGATGAGATGAAGACTACACCCCCACAACCCGAATGTAATAATGTCTTATTTTATTTCAATATTTGCCAGTTTAGTTCAATACGACCTTCACACTCAAATACCTCAATGAAAATAGTATTAAAACTTCATTTAGCATAGATAAAATTAAAAAAAACTCGAAAGGGGGCATTTGTCCCCAAAGGATCCCTAGAGGGTTTTAGGCACCCTTGCTTATCTCCAATATTTTCTAATATTATTTATTTCCATGATTAATGTTAATCGATTTGTATTATCATTTCGGCCTTATAAGAAACATATTTACATCCAATGCTATTTCTGCTACGACATGTAAATCTTTGCAGTTTTTTGCGTTTCTAAATTCCAATTGATTACGAAAGTTTTAATATATTATTATTTTTCATTAAAGAAATAGTTCTGTAAATATTTTTGTGGTATGGTTAATGTTGAATTGGAATTGAAATTATAACAATCAGATGTACATTTCTTAATGCCTGCCTAACTTTCTTGATTAAAATCTTGCATTTCTAGTTTTTTTCACTCACTTTTAGGTTTACAATGACTGCTAATTTATTTTTCAAAATCAGGTCAATTAATTTATAATGACTTTGATATTTTCATTAAATATTTAGAAATTATTTTTTCGATGTTAACCAAGGCGATACCGTACCGCCTTGATTTTAACTCAAAATATTTACAAAGATTTTAACATAATCGTTTTTCTATTTATGGATTGTTTAAAAAAGGAAAGGCTTTAAGAATTATTCATAGAAAGGTGATTTTTCGACATATTATCATATCAAAATGTGTTTGTGATCTCTGCATCTTTAATAGCCTCCTCGGTTTTCGCGGCAACTCAGTATTTTCACATTAGATTGTATGCTAGCGTTTTTGAATTATTTTTTTTTAAAATGGGCATGATATATTTTATAATACAATTTCAAAGAAGAGATTTGTGAACATTTCGCAATATAATTTAGACAAGTTTATTTATATTAACCCTTCACGCAACTTTTATTATTTTTTAAATTTATTATTTTCGGTTAATATAACATTCTAGATTATTATAGAAAATAGATTTTAAAGAAATATACATAACTAGATTTTGAATTTTACGGCGGGCTTGTTCCATCTGAGAATGAAAACTAAAATACTTGTTTACATATATTTGACCTAGGCTTTTTGGCCTCCACGTCAGGGGGGGTGAGGATCCCTCCTTTATAATATTCTTCGTATCATCAGCATAAATCTGGAATGTTTATAAATTTGATGCCATAATTATTTTTGATGATGTCATAAAAACTAAAAAATTTGGAGGTTTTTGAAATGGATTAAATGTTGTTCTTAAACCGTTAGAAATGATGGAATTCATTCTTATCACATGAAATATAATTATCTTGTTTATTTTACATACTTTTTTCATACCAACAATAATAATAAGTTTTTTATGATCCTCATAAACGTTAGGAAAAGTCACCAATTCTCATTAAGAAAACTTCACAACTTTTTAGTAATATTTAAAATGGCCGAATAGGATTAAGCCGTATGAATGCTTAACTATAAAACTAAAGTGAGTACAATTCAACAAAGTGCCTTTCTTAGTTTTAAGTAAATAGAATGCTTTTCAGCAAATTAAGTCATGTTCTAAAATGTGTACCAGACTTGAAGTGTACGTATGGTGATTTCTAGTATTACCATATTGCGACTGCAAATGGGGTGAAAACTAACGAATACACCCATCTGAATATTCAAGGTTGGAAGAATTGTTGTGCTTTTTGCAGTTTTCTTTATTAATGGTTTACTAAGATAGTAACTTTAGGAATTTTGTTTTTGCTATTCAAGAATTATTCTGTTTTCCAAAAAGTTGTTAATGCCTCTTATCAGATTAAATGATTCATTCATTGTTCAATATGTTTGTTAACTATCACGAATGTCGAATATTGATGAAACTATGCATATCCATTTTCAAAGTCTTCATTTGTTTATCTCTACTAAGTGTTGGTAATAACTTGAATTTTTTGCCGATCTAGATTATTAAAACCAGTGTAAGGCACAAATACAATAAAAGCACAAATACAGTAAAATTAATATGATTCCAATACTACTGTTTAAGTGATATGTTTACAGATCTTGAATATGTTAAAAGTGAACGGTAAAAAGGGATTTTGCAGAACAAACCATATAAAAAGACTTAACTATGAAGCAGCACAATTGCTACAATGACCTTTAAGCTCATAATTTTGTAAATTTTTATCATTGTCTTAAGACTTTTTATAGACACAATATACCATATATTTATTTATAAGGAATGTACATATATAGTAGTGTTTGTTCACACACATATGATGAATATTTGCTTAAAGTACTATTAATTTTTTATGCGATTGCGCACAAATCTCTTGTTTCCCTTTATTAGATTAAATTCTGTTAAACATAAATTTGTGTTGAACGTTTTCTCCAGTTTTAGCACAATTATACATTGAAACATTTAACTTTTGTATTGTATTGTTACAATAAAAAAATATTTAAAATATATTTACAAATTGTTTCAATAGCAATTGGAAGACCTGTTTTGTTGTAAATAATGTTTAAATTGGAAGTTGGGGTCTACATGTGATTGGTGGTGTACTTTGCTTTGTGCATGCGATACTGCCTTTTCGTGCTCTCTTCCATTTCATTCTTCTATTCTGAAACCAAATCTTGACCTAAATTACAAAATGGTTTTCATATTTTTTTGTATATATATATATATATATATAATGTATGGTAAATTATTGATTTTAAAATATAAAAATGCATTTGTATTGAATATGAATGAAACATTTTCAAATATCAAGGAAAGCAAAATGTTTCAATAAGTATAGAGATGTTTAATGTCATTAATTGTTGCTTTCATTAAATAATTTTTTACATCATATACTAGCCTATGGAAAAGATGTTTTGGTTTTGATGCCCTTAATATCAGCATGTCTTGGTTAAAGTAAGCTAGATTTTATTTAAGCAATACATTTTATTTAAAAGTAATTAAATAATATTGTTTTTCTATACTTCGTTGCTTATTAATTTATTCACAGAATAATTGCCTCGACGCAAATTAGTTAATTGATTCCCATTCTTTGACCTCAAATATCTCACATACAAGAAAATGAGCTTCATTTAATTTGAATCGTATTCACTGGTTTTGATTGAATCCTGATTGAAGTATTTCTCGTATGGTCCGAGCCCGATTCTTTTTTATCCAAATTTAGGTTTTTTCGAAATCACCGAAATGTAAATCATAACGTTAAATTTCTGATTTTTGCATTTACAAGTCTTTCACAAAATTAATGTCATTTTATACAACTCAATCCAGGTTAGTAATGTAAGTAGAGGGCACTAAGTATGTTAAGCTATTGAAAAAATTAAAGTAAAACCACACCTTTAGTTTGTCTCATTTGAAAGACTGACTTCGATCTTCAGTATAATTAATATCGAAGTCAAGGTTTCATTTGTTTAAATATATATATATATATATATATATATTCAGAAAATTCTAATTATATTTCATACTCAAAAGTCAATAAATATATTCTAAATGTAGAAAAAATGATTTCATTAATAAATTTCAAAAGTAGAAATTCAATTACTTTTATTACTTAAATTGATTTTTTTTACAATATTTATCACATTAATTATAGTTTTATAAATATGTTGTTTGCTCTACAAATTAGCTAAATTTTAAATTTTAAAAAGTCCTTGTACCTAACTTTGTTTTTTTAAGTGTTTATGTTTACTATTTGAAGGTTTTCATTTAAGTTATTCATGATATTTACCTGAGTTTCGGTGAGCATGAGTTTTGTCGCCACCTCGAATCGTTTTGGTCGTGACAGATATTTGTTTCTTTTGAACTGGTTTTCCAACTCTAACAACTGTTGACTAGTAAACGCGGTTCGGGGTCGACGGGATTTATTTAGTGAATTTTGCACTGCACTTGTATCTAAATGAAGTAATCGTTAGGGTTTTAACAATACATTTACAAATTAATAACATCGATTTGCTAATTTTTATATTAAATTTAGAATATAAATTTTATTAAAAATCCGTGAAAATCTACCTCTTTTGACGTTCATTTTAACACATTTAAATTCGTATATTACATATTTAAATTTATTTAAATTTATTTTAAATAGGTAGCAGTAATATTGCAAACTTGGTTTTACTGTTTCAGTTTCCACTTACTCATATACGCTCCTTTGATTAAATTTTTTATAACAATTAATTACTTTTTTTCAGTAGGACAAAGGTCAATTACATTTGGTTTTAAATAATTAGCTTGTTTTGTGCATGACTGCAAAAGTTTAATACCATATGCTAAATTTATTTATTTTTAAAAGAATTTTTTCGATGGATCCATCTTTTTAACGGCCCACTCTTTACAGACTCTGCAGCCCACCACGCTCGCTCTGGCTCCACTTTAGTTATATGATTAAATGATTCATTCCTATTTCATTTTTTTGCCTTAAATCTACCTGAACTATCTACCTAGAGAAATTTAAAATAAATTGGTTATGATGGAAACATGTATAAATTGGCATTTTTAAGAGATAAAAAAATCTTAATCAACATTATTGAATACAGACATTGATTAGAGAAAAGTAAACCTTCCAATACCACAAGTTTTATGCTTAAAATCTACACAATTTAGACATTTTCACAAATCTAAAACTAGTATAGGTTGTTTCTAACATCGATTTATGACTATTAAAAACCTTTTGTATTATAGTTATTGTCTGTATTGTGTAATTCTGGAGCTAATCATATCCTATCGTTTGATGCAGCGTTTGGTTCATAATAATGCAAAGCCATTGATAATTATAGTTGTTATTAATTGATGATTTTTCGTGCACTGAGAATATTAATTCTTTCATTTTAGCACGAGTAATTATTGTCAAAAGAGGCCTAATTTATAATTTACCAGGTCCATTTCACACTTTGATATCTTTCTATTTTTTCTTTGATATATATCAATAATGCTTTATAAATAATTAATTGCCGTTCATACATGTTAGACGTTTCATTGCATAATTCATACACAATTCTGCGTATTTAATGAGATTTAATTTCTAATTAAAAATTCATTTTTTACAATTGAATTATTGTTTAATTCTATCATTGATGAGAATTCCTTAATTCTTTTAGCTATTGTCTAATATTTTATTGCACATTGCAATTTACTTAAGTTCGTATTTTAATAATTACATTTTCTAAATAAAATCTTTTTTAAATTAAGATACCTTAGTAATACCAATATCCAAATACATCCAGGGACCAGAAAATTTAAAAAATTTCACTTTTTTTAAATTTGATTTCAGATTGTGATTACCAATCTGAAATTTTATAAGTGATTTTTTAGATTGTAGTGTCACTTGTTTTAAATTCCCTTGTTCTATTCTGATTAAAAACTGAAAAAACATTGCTAAATTTTTCAAATGAATTGCTCCATAATATCTATTTTTAGTAACCTATGGATTCTTCTGAAAGGAAGCTAGTAGATCACATTATGATTTTTACACGATATTATATGACTCTAATTTGTTGAATTCTTGATTTATCTCCTTGAGATTTCCGATTGTACGGCTTTGCAAAGTTAACATGTCAAATATTGAAATATGTGTTTTGCCGATTAGCAGGCATACGATTAATAACAACGATTTTTCAGTTTAAAAGTAATTTTGATTGATTTAAAACTTTCATAATTGCCAATCTTTTAATTAACATATTGTTTAAACCTGCCAATTCTTTAATCCACAAGCTTACAATTTAAGTGTAAAAATTACCATAATGCTAAGTATGAAATATACGTATTAATGTGGACGTTTTGTCAAAACTGATTATTTGTACAGTATCAAGTCACATACTCCAATATTTGTAAGCAATCTATACGATATTTTTGTGAAAACTAATGACATGTAAACTGCTGTTTTTTTTAAATTAAAATGTGATGTAGGGCTGGGAAAGCGTGAAACATAAAATTTATCTTACTTTGCATGTCGAGCATTCGATTGTACTCATGTCTTGGAATAAGTGCACCGAACGGAACTTGATGATTGACTATGGGGAAGTGAGCCAATGCCTGCAAAGGATTATGCTGTTTGACAAAAGGGTTTCTTATCAGCTGAGGAAAGATAAGATGCTGTGCTGGAATGATGTTCTTCTGCAAAAGGTCGCAGATGTTCTGCTTGGCTGCGGGTTGCTCGCAATTGAGGATGGAGTCAATGGAAAAGGTAGGCTCCTGTTTGAGGTCTGCCGGATTCATTCTCACTGTTGATGTGGCTGCCTGTATGTGACTTTTATAGACGCGCTTAAAGGTAAATTACGAATAAAGTGATTTAATTAATCAACCTAATGGACTTATTCCATTGGCCAGTGGGCTCGATTCCTCGGGGAGCTACTTCGATTAAGTGGTATTTACACATTTCTGATATTTACCACCGCCGTTTTATATTATGCCATAGTAATTGATCATTACTAATTCAACTGGACTAAACCGCATAACTTCCTCGCTGCATTAACGTCAGCGGGGGTATTAGCATTTCTGCGCCGATATCTCCCTATCAACTAAATTATTAATATCCGCGGAACCGTTAATTAGACACGCTGTATCACCAATAACTCAGTGAGCCGCGAGGGTCAGTTTGCGTCAAGTGTTTGCTGGTGGATATTTAGGCCATTTACTTAATTAAAAACAAGCGCCGATGAAAATGCTACATAATGGAACATTGATTGATGCTGGCCCGATTGCCGATGATTGCTTAGCGTATTTAGAGGCTTTTTAGATCGCGTCCCAGCGGACCACTCGAGTAGAGTAAATACTTTTGTACTAGCGCATCAGATTGACTTGAGGTTTTAATTTGGCTCTTTAGTTGACAATAGCTGGATTCGCACCACACTTCTTGAATGACTTTTAATGGATTAATAATAATAACGCGCTAATTTGATTGAATACGAAGAATGTCTCATTTAAGCCTCGCCGCAACACGATTCCTTTACGCACCTTGCCCATCTAGTAATCTATTTTTAATGCCGAAACCTTTCCATTCACATTCTCGCCATTTCTCGCTTCAATATTCATTAGTGTTCCTACCTCAATAAATTTCACAATTTTATGCCACTAACTTTCTTTTGTACCAATATTCCTATAATTGCACCCACTTAACACTTTTTATAAAAAATCGCTTAAAAACTCTGGATTTTGAGCTTAAATGTTATCTAAGAATTGAGTTGTATTTTTAGTAGGTTTGGGATCAAAAGTGGTCATTTATGACGTGGCATCGAAACGAAAGCGACGAAGTTAATAACCAACTAATTAAAATCAATTTAAATACAACATTTTAAAGTTTTTAAGGTTTGTCGAGTTTCGCAACATCATTGATCAAAAAGTTTTTAAATTTTAGGAGCTGAGTTTCTTTTCTTATAAAATTATTGCTATAAGAGAAATTCACACTGTAAGGCTTAACTTTTTATGTAGTGCACTTTCGTAAAAAATGAATGTGAACAATATGGAATTTGAACAGTCATTGGCAAAATATATGCATGATATTGATTGGGATTTTCAGTCACGTCCGTTCGATGTGTTTTAGACTGATTTTTGTTTTGGGAGAAAAAATTCTCAGTTACTTTTAGACCATAGATAAAAGTTTTCAATTTGAAAACTTCTTTTAGTTTGTAGTTTTTTGTTATAATTCAGCCCATTTTGGCTCGTACACTTTTATGTTGTTGCACATGTCTATCTGTTGTAACTTTCAAACGGTCACATTATAATTTGCTTATATATGTATAAAGAAATTAACAAACCAACAATTTTATGGTGAATGCAAATTTCATGCGAAACATGGGAACATCAATAATTTCTGTTTAAGAATTTATTTGCTATTTTAATTGACTCTTGAAATGTCAGTACACTCTTTCAACATCCCTTTTAATGTTTTGAAAAAAAATGTTCGCAACATATGAGATCAGTATATCTACCGCCGTGGTTTAACAAATTCAACTTTTATTAAATAAATGATGTTAGGTAATCATTGTTCCAATTGCAGATTATGCATTCTCGAATTGAAAAACTTAACACGAGGATTTAAGTTAGTTCAAACCCAAATTCAACCTTTAAGAGCAATAGGAATATACAGGGTGTAACAAAAGTAACCAGACGCTTGCAAAATGAAAGAAAGAACTGTAGTTACGTAGCTAAACATCAATGGAGGGAAATTTAACTGTGATGGTTCGTCTTTCTGCAACAGCGATGTTATATGTTTAATCGATTTGGGGTTCAGATTTTTCATTCAAATTTTTGAAATCGTCATTCCTATTGATCGTTACTCAAGGATCGTGATCAGAGACTGACTTGAGTGATAAAGGCTTACTTACTAAAGAACAAAGTTTATGGAAGAAACCCACACACTATGGACGATTTAAAGAATGCTATTACCGATGAAATTCGTGCTATAGCATTAGATTTGGTGAACAAGGTGTGCCGGTCTGTTCGTGACTGGATTTGCAAATGTATTGAACATGATGGTCATCATTTTGAACATTCTCTATTAACACTTTCTTCTTTTATGATTAATCTATTTGGACATTATAACCTCAGTAAGTTGTTTTAGATTCGCTACACTGTGTATTTTACTATGAATGATTCGTTTTTTTATTCCTACTCTTATGAATAAAGTTAGATTTCTCGTAAAATGAAGCGTCTGGTTATTTTTGTTACACCCTGTATAATAGCCCAATAGTTTCGACCAACACTGCTCTGTTAAGGGTTAATATTGGATTTTTTGACTTAGAAATAATTGTTTATGAGAGAGCTATAACTTTTTTCAAATGAGTAAGTGTATCACTCTCGAAGTAAATGATTTTAAATGTCATTGTCAATCGTGTATATTAGTAAGAATACTTGTGAAATTTACGCCAAATGGCTTTATAACATTCAAATTACGCTTTTGTTTTTTTGTGAGTGTGCTAATTTTATTGCAACCTACTTTTGTTGAATGTCGTACTTAGGTGCGTTTGTGTATTCAATCAAGTACTTAAATTTACCTCTTTAGTTTTAAGTGTGTTCGGCGAGCAAGATGCACGCATTCCCCTGGTGACCCTCGCAATCATTTCTCTTTTATTGTGGGTAATTTTATTTAATTGAGTGGCCATTGTGGATAAACTTTATTTTTTCATTTAATTTCATTCTTTAGACTGCCAGTTCATTACTAAATGTGGTTAAATAATCATAAGCAGCAGCCAATAAAAACTTTTTACAATTTTCAACTATCTTTAGCAGCTTTGTTGTTAGGCCTTAATAATGCAACTGTGATATTGATATAATATCAGGGTTACTATAAATCTCGCTAGAATCCTTTCTTTTCCCTCAAATCTTATTCCGTACCCTTTTTATGCAAGTGAAATGATATGGTTTAGGTTATTATTTACACCTGTATAAATTTTTTGGCTTTCAGGATCTATATAATTTTGAAGATTTAGTAGTATTTAAAGCAAAATTTGAGTGAAGACAACTTTTATCCATAACATCCTATTACCCTTCGTGGTTAAAGAGTTAATTATAATCCCTCAAGAATGTGGAAATAATTTTATTACTGTAATTATTTTTAGATGCTCCCTATTCACTTTTCGATCTTCTGATAGCATCGTTTTTATATGAATTTACCATTTTTAGAATAATTGACGCTAATGATTTCTAGCATTCTATTCTTTAGAATTTGAAAGTTTCATAATTTGCGAAATTGAATTGCAAACAAGACATTGATTTTACTTAATGCTTTATTATTTTTTATTGACGCTTAATATATGGGCGTGGCAACACGATAGTACCCCACCCCACCCCCCCCCATTTTTTGTTGAACTACAGTAAATTAATCCTAAATTGTTTCGAAGTGTTATTGGTTTTTAGACCTTTTCATTCTTAAGCAAAAGCAATTTCATGGGTTTTGATAATTAGTTTTAATTTGTATTAAATTCAAAACTTTAGTGTTTAAAATTTTGTATTTTCGTAAGACTTATATATATATACTAACTACTATATATATATATATATATATATATATATAT
>CABFPE010000024.1:1416845-1427040 GCA_900660155.1 Hofstenia miamia
ATATATATATATATATATATATATATATACATGTATTTTAAAATGGAATCCACTATTTGTCACGTTTCGATCTTTTATTGATCATCGTCAGAAATATTGTCCCAGACATTTTTTTATGAAACTAGAAACTACACTTTAGAATTAACTAAAATAATTTCTACATGCTCCGACTTAAAATAGATGTAATCTTTGAAATGTATTCATTTGTTTGTTCAGTATAATGGTCCGTTTGAATTTCGTTAGGTATAATGTTTCTCCTATTTTGGTATTCTTTGTTTTTATAATGATGGTAAAATTTTCCTTTTTAATTTCATGATGGTGTTGAAATATTTTAGTATTTAAATATATATATATATATATATATATAAGACCTAACATGTTCTGAAATGTTGTTAAGAAACCTCAAAAGATTAAATAATTTGCTCTGCAGTAACATATAATTTGCCTAAACAGTGTTTATAAAATTGCAATATAATTTAAATATATTAAAATTTATACCAATTTTACAAATACAATTCGTTAGGAAGGATCCAATTTAAAGCCTTGATATCAGGGCGTATTTAAGGAAGATGGTACATGGGGCAATGACTCTCTCTTCAGGTTTCAAACATAGATTGATTTGATTTAGGAATGTAATATTTCATTAAAAAAAAATTAAAAATTAAGAACTAAAGTTGTAAAATACATTTTATGGATAAAGTTTTGCAATATTTTGATAGTTTTACAGAGATCTGCATTTTGGTTGGATACTAACCTTGATCACAATGAGATGTTTCCCCATCAGAAATTCTTGCATATGCTCCTGCTTGATGTCTTCAATTGTTTATAGACATAATTGTCAGAAGTCTGACAACTTCTATATTGGTGAAACCAAACGCATTTGAAAACACGAATTCAGGAACATTATATGGACGCTTAAATACCGTAATTTGCATATATTCAAACTTTCCCTTTATTTCAGTTTATATAAATATTTGTTCATTGCTGTTGATATTTCAAATATATTTTTGTTTTTAAATTGATTTGTGAGTAAATAGACGGAGTTGGCTAAAATTCACCCGAAAGTAACTGAAAACCATTGTATTTCAAGAAATATTTATGTTTAGCAACTAAATGGAATCAATAAAAACTTTAAATGTGCATAATCTTTACAGCAGTTCAAACTAATGTTCTTCGTAAGCGGCACATTTTTTCTCTTAATTCAATACAGATTTTATAAAGCATTCATTTGTGCATACTCAAATGCCGTAGAAGCTTGTTCGTGAGCTGAAGTCTTGGTTTCCCACTTAAAGCTCTAAATATATATTTGGCATTGGTTTTTGAATGATGGAGTTTCAAAAATTTCCGATAGTGTAATTAGAACACATTACATAATATATTTTGTTACTAATAACACAAAGTGTTCAATAGGTGTGACAAGAGTTGAACTATTCACATTTTAGGCCAGTCATTTATCATAGGCACCCATGTTTGTGTGTTAGTGATTTTAATAAAATTCTAATTTTAGATTGTCTTTTGACTTTTTATCTTGTGTTAGTCATTCTTTTCTAGTGAGATATCACTTGTTAAATTGCTATTGATTGGAGAAATTTAATTTCCAATTTAGTTAAGAACATTATAATAAATTATTTGTACTGCAAATTTCAATTCCTTCTCATACTTTGAATTGATTTTTTAGTTTTCTTTAAGGTTTGCAAATAGCTTAAAATGAGTTTGTTTGCTTTACACAAGAGCTCTGCAATTTGTCTGACAATGTTAAGCGTGCTATGTCATTCGTTCTCCGCTCTTGTGGATTTTACTTATTTGCTCATCAATAGTAAATTTAGAACATAATATTCAAATGTTGAGATAAACGATTTTACCAGATCTTAGTATCAAATGTAATTTAAAAAATTCTTAACAAATTTTTCAAAACAATTTATCATCCTTCAATGAAATTTGCCTACATTTTAAGTATTCAATATTCTTATTTTACAAATATAAACAGCTAATGTTGGAATTTAAGTATTATTGAACAGACATGGTTTATAGAAACTTCAATTTGGGTGATAGTTTTGTGTTTCAAACGCTTTTGTTGGCAATGAAAGATCATTGATAGATTTTTACCTACCCTCTTTTCTTAATGTATATATTAAAAAATATATAAAGATTTTTATGATTTTTTAGGCTTAACACTGAAAGCTATAGCATTCAGAATCTACAGAAAAGCCGAACATTATCGGTTAAAAATTAATGTATGTAATATGTTGATATATTATTCCCAAATGCAGATTGAAAAATCGTAGTGATATTATAATAAAAAAATGGTTCAATCCGAATTAAAATGAGTTACACATGATTACGGAAATATTTGAATGAGTGAATTGTATTGAATATATTAAGTTAAATAGACATCGGTGATAATCAAAATTTTAGTGTAAACTTTCGAATCACACATGATTTTTCATTTCAGAATCTATCACTTATCTACAAATACCATATTTTCAAAGTTAACCCATCCCATGCCTTTCCTGTTCTGGTAATTTGATTAATGGAATTTTTTGACAAGTAGCTATCAAATAGTGGGTAGAAATGCTATTAAATTAGAAACGCCTTGTTCCGCAAGCGTAAATTTCACTGATAGTTATTATATGACGTCAAACTGTCGCTTGTAGGTTCCAATTATTTATTAACAACTAAATTAATTTCAGTAAAAGTCGAAAGTTTACCGTGGGCAAATTTTAAAAATATACTTTTGTTTGTTTTAGTTGTAAAACTAAGTTTCAAATTTAGTGCAAGTGACACAGTAATAATAATTTTTGATCATTAATTTTCTGATTTCGAAAATTAATTCTTTACAAAAGAATGTCTTTTTGGACTATATAAAGGCCTATTTTGTAATGTAGTTAAAAGCCTAAGGTATGTAAATCACGTATAAAAAATTGCAAATAATATTGAATTTTATGGTTGCATACATTTTCATTAAATCACTTTGACTATTTAAACTCACACCTATGCCACAAGAAACCATCAACAGTTTTTGTGTAATATAATTGTTACTGGAGGTTAATACACGTAAACGTTTGAACTACATTGCATTAGATAATTTTGTACAACAGTGCTATGGTTTAGAACATTAACAAAACCAGCTAATTACAGGTTTTGTTCAAAATTTGTTGGCGTTACCAATCAAAATATTCTACTACTAAATTTTGTACACTTAGATCAATTTTTTATATTATTTTTTTCAATCCATTATTTGCAAATTACAATGGAAATACAGTGTGTTCAGAACATTATGCATCGCCTATATGCTTTTCACACATTAATCTGACGAAAATTGTAAGTTTTCACTTCCTATTCGTAAATTAATTTGAAACAGAAATGCTTTTTGATTTGAAACTTGCGTAAGCAACAAAACCAGTGCATATGCCGAACTTTCTTTATTTGATGTAGATAACTCTTCTCAAATCCTCAGTTTATGACCTAATATCTTAGGAAACAACCTTGTTTGTACGATATTGTGCAAAGAATAAAAACTAAATTCAATATTCATCTATGAGTTTGTTGGCTTTTTTAATAAGTTTTTCAATTTAATTTTTCTACCAATTTGGATTGAATGTAAGTGACATTTTTATTTTAGCCAATAAAGCTCTTTTGTGCATTCTCACTATTTACATTTTGTCGACAGTTACTTTTAAAAAGTTATAGGGTTTTCGAATATATTTTATTTCTAAAAATAGCCCTATTACTGTTCATTTTAAACAATTTACGTAAGGGTGTAAAACAAAAATTGAATATTTTTGAAATATATTACAGAATAGTACACTTAATAAATATGCATGATTTAATTCTTTATGTCAGAATGGGACACCTGGAGTGTATTAGTCAATTGTGGTGCACTTATAGTTTTTGTGTGATCAATGAAAACTAGAATAACAAAACCCCAAGCCAATACAATAGTGTAAAAAATTTCTAAGACATATTTAAAATCGTGAATAGTTAATAGTATAATTATGAAAACCAACATTAATTAATATCATGCATACAATTAGATCATTGTGCTATTAAATTTATGCATTTGAATGCCTTTACTAATGTAAATTCAATAACAAATCTTAAGATTGATAACATATTTACATCTTTGTTTATTACTATTTTTGGTAGTAGTCTATAAGATTCTGAAAAATATATATATTGGTGAAACTATCAGTTATTAAGAAATGCTTTTCAGTGTTTGGCATAATACAAAATTAAGAAATTCAGGTTTTGGCATTGTTATTTTTTTGCTCTGTCTACTGTTATTCTAGTTTTCCTTGGTTTATTATGATTATAAATCATAAATTTATTTTTTCCGCACAATAATGCATTATTTTCTTTTGGTAAATAAATTGGACTTTGGGTGTTTGTAAAAATTATGATCAATTCTGTTTTTGTGGGAAAATAATTTGTAAGTGTTTGTTTTTTCATTGGAATTAGTTTTATATGTGAAGCACATTTTTTCGTTGAAACTAATGATTTGCAGACACTAATCTAGAATCAAGCATAGCGATTTTAATATTCAATGCTTCTGGAAATAAAGTGAAAACCAGAAATTGAATTTTAGTCCAAGAAGAAGCAAACAAAATATTGTTAAGAACTTTTGTAATACATTGTAATTTGATCCTTACCATAGAAGGTGGTCATACCATTTATGTCTATTTCGTAAATTATATTTCATTTTTATACCATGTTTCTTAATACTTCCCTAAGTAAACATAATTGGGACAGGTTTTGGCAATTTAGAATTGTTGGTTCGTTGTTTGTTGTTAACTGCTCAACCGGCCCCCTTGGCTTTTGTACTGTGTTGAGTAATTTTGCAAAAAGCCTTAATGGAGTTTAACCCTCATTACATTAGTTGATAATCAAACTCTCGCCTCAATCACTCTCTCAACTAACCGCTCAATTGCCTCAAGACTATCAACAACAAAGTAGTCTAATTAATAACAATTGCCTTTAATTTAATTAATCCACCTTTGAACTCGTTTTTAATTCAATTTACAAGATTTTATTTCAGGATATTATCATAAATTTACATGTACAATAAATTCTTTTATATATAGAAATATTTCCTAATATCTACTGTGAAAATCGCTTTTTGCGGGACGAGGTCTAATGTTCATATTACAAAATGAGTTTCCCAGTGTGAATTTTTTTACTTTTTACTCATCAAATTTTAATATTCATGACACTTGAATTAATGTAAAACATTTTAAAGGAAAATACTTCAAAAAATATATATATATATATATATATATAAAAATATTTATAAATCGTATCAGTTTTAATCTTTCAAATTGAAATGTATGTATGCAGTCTGATGACATTTTTAAATATTTTAAATATTTGGATTTTTTATTGTTGTACATGTACTTTAAAGAAATTTTTATTTAGAGCTCCAACTGCTTCTGGAAAAGGAACAGATTCAGTGCTCGTTTTATAAAGACACATTTAAAGAAGTTTCTGAACAATTACAATCGCTGAGATGCGCAAAATCCATTGATGCTACATTTCTCGATGCAATTATTGCCTTGATCGCGGAGAAGAGACTGACATCCTTCGAGGAACCATCCCAGGTTGGCAGCAATTTTAAGTTATGTTAAAAACTACTTCTTGCGATGGAGAAAATTTGCAAATTTGTTGGATAAATTAGAAACAATTGTCCTTTAACAAGATTTAAAAACGAATCAATAGTCCAGATATTCATTGTTTTTTTACCTTTTTAAAAGTTTCAATGGATTTTATCAAAGACTTTTAAAAAAACCAAGTACAACTATTTCAACTTGTATTTATGTTCATAATTTGGATTGCGTTGCGGTTGCCTACTTTTAAATTATGTAACGCCTTAGATTAACAAACTGTACCTTGAATATTTTATATGCGATATTATGATGATCTTCAGACTTTTTATATTTTTGTTAGGCTGTTACTCCGAATGAACCAGACACGATTTTGGACCTTACCTGCAAGCGTGAAAGCAGTTCAACCCCACACTCAAGTAGATTTCTGGCGCCTACTTCTGTTGCTCCACGTTCATATGTGAATGATGCGTTTACAAGCCCATCAAAGGTTGCTAAAGCTACACCTTCGCTGATAAGTCTGCCTGCAGATTCTTCCATAGTCCTAGTTCCTTCCAACTCCTTATTACTCATCAAAGACGATAGTAGAGTTAGTGACAGTGATACATCTCATACAAGGATATGTCCCCGATCCCCTGTTGAGCGTGTGGAACCTGATTCTGTAAATTCTGGAGATGGTATTAGTATGTATAAAATATATTCAAAATTGTGTTTTGTATAGTAAAGTTAATATTGCAAAATAAAAGTCATTCCCGAAAGTTAAATCAAAATTTTACTGAGTATTTTCACTTTCATTTACATTAGATATTATGTTACATTTCATACATAAATTATATTCTCTCTCTCTTTATATATTAGGAATTCCTTGCAACACATAAACTACAACATTTCAAGGGTGGTTTGTTGGAAAATTTAAAATGCATATTTATTTTACTATTCAAACTTTAAAGAATTGTCTTCTTCAATGAGTTTCAGTTTGTATTTAATTGATTGTGACTTTTTCAAAGAATTCCCGCAAGAATTTTTAAATCGATTGTTCAATTTTAATTCGATCAATGGTCTTTCTCGTATTACTCTGATTGGTTAAATTAGAATAGTATTTTGAATACTATTAGTTGAAATTATTACGTTTACGAATTTTTCAAAAGAGGGCGTAATAAACATTTATAGTGTCTGTTTGTGAATATTGAATTAACTTAAATTATGAGTTTATTGTTCTATAATATTTAAGTTAGGAAACTTGAAGCATAAAATTCATAAAATTTTAAACTAAATCTGTTTTTTAAAGAAAAGTCTTTAAAGTATATCTAATTGTTTTCCCGTTTCTTTAAAGTCTATCCAAATTTTGTTTTTTGTAGTTTCATTTACGATATTAATTCTCAATTCTTTAATTTTTTAAGCAATGGAGAACTATGTATTGTAATCGTTGTAATCTGCTTTCCCTTCTATTATTTATTTTTAATGTTTAGTGGAGGATGGGATTAAAAGAAAGCGTGGTCGTCCTAAAAAAAGTCACAGTACAGCCAGAACCGCAAATACACAAACTGATCCGGCAGAAGTTGTATTATCAGCGGATGTTGGGGTTTCTACTTCCATGCCAGATTGTGTATCTTCGTCATTACATAGTAGTTCTTCTACAACCATCACTTCCGTCACTTCCACATCCTCAGTACCTACATCAACTACAAATTTAATTCAAACGCACGTTCCTGAGGTTTTCGAAGGTAATATTGTGCAAAACAATCGAAACAATTTCAACGATGTTGATTTAAGAAATGATGACTATTACATCAATGATTTTATGTCATGTGAACTGCCTCCAATTTCGATGCTTCGCGCTAACGACAAAAGCAGTGAGGAGTTTTCATCACGAGGACAGTTCTCGGAGGATTATAATAATCGTTATGGTGGGAACCTCCAACAATCCCGATTTCATGACTCATTTAATTCACAACCGCAATCTACTACTTCTAACAGACAACATCGTCCCTTTGGAATAGATGAACTTATTTCAAGTGATACTTTTCAAAATTATGAAAGTGATATTAATAACCGAAGTTCATACCATGTACAGAATTTAACTCAGGATTCTTATAGTTGTGAACAGCAGCAGCAACAACAACAACAGCAGCAGCAACAGCCGCAGCAGAGGACTAATCGATTTGGTACCAACAACAGTTACACTTCAAATATATCTGGGGATGGAGATACTAGATATCATCTCATGGGCTCTAATAGAGTTTATCAGTCAAGAACTAGTCATTTCACTTCGGATTCTTGGGCAGACAATCGATCATTTTCATCCGGCAAGCATCCATCAACCCGTATTCCCACAAAACCAACTTCTTTTTGCATTCAAGACATAACTTCGCAAGCAGATAGCAACTATAATGTACCCTCTAATAACAATGTTGTGACTTCCGCTCATCAACCTCGTAATTTTTCTATTCAAGGTATTACAGCTGATTCAAGACGTGATCAGAATTACTATAATACTGCTACCAACGTAAATGTTAATTGTGGGAATAGCACTAATGAAAGTGATATAAGAATTCCTAGATCTAATCATTTCGTTGAATCAATAATAGGGAATAATCAATACTCTCGACCTGCTAAAACTAATGAGTCGGCGTCACGAATTAACTCTACTAGTAAACAAAACAAGAATGCAAGACAATCCTCTCATGCAAGCCAGAATAAGCTATCCGCAAAACGATCCAAGCGCCCTCCTCACCACTCAACTTCAATGGATGCAAATCTTCCTTTTTGGGAGGAAAACATGGTCTCAATGCAACCCGTTTTCGACATCAATCATTCTGATGAACCAGTTGGCGGAATGGTGCCTCGCTACACCACCCAAGCTTCTCAAGATATGTTTTTTGGAACTGGTCTTCAAAGATATGCCTGGTGTCAAAGTGAACGTCACTCTTGGAATGCGTCTGAGGAATGTTCTTGTGATAATCAACCATTATGCCCAAGTAAAGCTCCGACAAATTTCCCGCGTAATAATCAATCGTCGTCATCATTTGCATGCCATTCTGATGATACAAACAACTACAGGTTCTCGTCAACATCAGCGAACAATGACAATATTCAGCAAGGACAAACTGGTTTCGAGATTTATGAGAACAGTGGTGCACAATTATCTTGGCAAAATCCACCTGTTAGTACCAATTATTTTATTCCCCAGTCCGCTATTTAGCTTATGGTGGTGATTAATGAAATTTTCAGAGCATGCAAAAATTACTATATTGTAAAAATTTATTGCATTCAGAATTAAATAGAAAATATGCGTTTGCAGTTTATGCTGTTCTCGTCTTTTCTAAATAGATTTTATTGGTTGCGCTACGGATTACATTTGTACATATATGCATGTTAGGTAGTGTACGCATTTTCATTTTATGCACATTTTTGTACCTTAAATAGGATTCGAATAATCACATCAATGTAGTTTGTATAAACTCCCGCTTCTAGAAAAAGAATTTTTCTTTTCAAGAGTTTATGTTCTGAGGTCTCTTCTACGGTTAACCAAGATTGCTTGTAGTTAATGATGTATTTCTTCATAAGTGGATAAAGAGGTTGTCAGTATCCTTGTGTCAATATCTAGGATTATTTCGATTACACCAAAATAAAAGATTTTTTCTGATATTTATTTCGTGGACTGATAGCGGAAGCAAAGCATAGTTTGTTTCCCTTAGTGAGATTGCATACATGTTTTATCATGTATAAATAACAACTAGTGTCAGAAATATGTACTAAAATGTATAAAACTTATATGCGATTTCCAAGGAAATCGAATCGCTGTTTGTCGTTAATAAATAATGAACGTTTAAAAGTTTTTGTAAGAAATACCAATATCATTAATACATGTAAAATTAAAAAGAAACATGACTAAATCTAAATATTGTTTGCCATTATTAACATTGAATTTTTCTATCTGTAAACTAACTTCAAATGCAGAATAAATGCATCTACACACTAATAAAATATGTAAACATTGTTAATAGGATTAATTGTAAATGATATATACATTAAGTCAAATTTCAAACTTAAGTCTTCGCTAAAGGCTTTGTAGTTATTTTAAAATTGGGCTTCAACGATTTTGCCTGTTCATGTCCTCATTAATATACATGTAAGTGTCCTTCGATGAGAGTTAATATAGTAAAACTCTTGTATCAATGAATTTTCGAATAAATACAAATTGCAATTAAGGCAATTCATATTAAGAATTTTATTATAAAGTGTTTTCCGAAATAATATTCGAAATTTAAATTCTTGATAATTCCAGTGTAAAATCTTAAAACGAAAATGCAGGTAAAATCGAATCAAATTTTCCAAGAACTAACTCATTTTGATCATTTCATGATGTGATATAATATTGTATTGTTATCTCAAATATATATTGTGCTGCCGCACTAAGAGTGCTCGTTTATAATCAAATAATTTTTTTAATGTCTATACTTTACAACAGAAAAAGATACTCATTCAAATTGCAGTGTACAGGTCTATATATTCTATTTCATTGAAATCCACATTGTGATGAGTGTTTATAAATATTTGTACTGTTTCACGCTTTATAAATAGAATGTAAGACTCAT
>CABFPE010000024.1:1468164-1478935 GCA_900660155.1 Hofstenia miamia
CGTGAAGCCCATCAGACCACACTGGACAATGAAGAACAATTCAATCAATAGAACATAGTAATAAACCTGATTTCTACAACAGCATATAATAGTTCTTTGTTTATCATTAGCAGAAAACTGTTACAAAAAAGTTTAAGATTCAATGGGGTGTCGCGGACCCAAAAATAAATTTAAGTGGGAATCTCCAATTAAAGTAATCTTGGCCAATGATTCCCAAATGAAAATGATGTTGATAGATAACTTTCAAAGTAAATAATAATATATACTGGAAAACCTAAAGAGACATCAATTTGATTTTCGTAAGGTTGTACTACACAGAATTGATTTTCCTTCATTCATTACTATGCAATGAATGCATGTTGAAGTAGCAACATAATTTTTCACAAGATGATTTAAAGAGTATTAACACAGGAAATAAGTTGAATATCCTTTTTATTAATATTTGAGTTATTTTACAAATTTTTTAAAGATTTTGATGAGCGAATTGAATAATTGAGTGCAAATTCCGAATATCCCGTAATATAATTGATGAAAGGCTTTACTATAAATAGAAATAATACATAAATACCATTGAAATTAAAATATAGGTTTAAAAACCCCTATTCTCTCTCTCATAATTTCCCAATATGACATATAAGATCACTTAGTTAAAGTGCAGGGAGATCTAAATATCAGAAAAACAAATAGGGCGAAAGAATTTGTACACCAAACTACGTGTGTAACAAAATAAATCAAAAATTTAAATTCATGATTTAATTGGCATAATTGGGAAAAATCAATTTTAGATTATTTTGCCAGTTTCCTTTATTACAGACTTGCATTTTTCAAGGCAATTTTTTGCTGTCTCTAAGCGTTCATCATAATGTTGACAAAGTGATAAAAATTATGTCTAACTACTTGCTTGTAAAAAGCTAATCTAAAGATTGCATTGTATTAAAATAAATCTTTTAAAATTAAAACCGTTTTAGTGCACGGGTGCACCCTATCCTAAATCAATGGTAAACATATTTCAAATAAAAATCTATGTACATCTGCTAATGTGCAATTATATTGCCACCTGTGAAACAAAATTGATGGTGTGTGCATCCTCCGATTAGCTGTGCCGTTGTTTTTACCCTAACCCTAATCCTTTACCTACCACTTAAAAAATACAATTTCAATGGTTAGGTGAGGAGAGTTTAATGACCCAATTCAAACTGGGTCCTAAAGTAAAATAAGACCAAGAATTTAGGCTGACTATGCTAACTGCTTTCAGATATTGCTAATCGATTTTAAATCTATCTTCAGATAATAGAGGAATTGAATAGCCACAAATTTCAAAACTATGTCACAGTAAGATTGTGTGATTAGGAATTTCGTGAAATCCCTAAAATTCAGTGAATTTGTGAAATTGGTACATGTATTTCATTTACACAGTTTCAATAAAACATCAAAATACCTAAATATTTCATGTATTTATTAGAAAAATACTAAACCCATCCCTTATCCTAGCCCCAACTCATCCAATTTATTTGTTTTATGAAGTTTTTAATTGAAATTGCGATTTCACAAATTCACTGAAGTCTTAGGGATTTCACGAAATTCCTAATTACACTGTTTACTGTAACATCTTGTTATCAAATTTGAGTCTATTCAATTCCTTTAGTATTTGAAGATAGATTTGAAATCGATTAGCAATAGCCCTTTGTAACTGATAACTATAGAGAAATAATAAAAAGTCACGCAATCTCCATAAACATCGCAATCTTATATAAACATTATAATTGTGCAATTATGCTATTCAATAAATGTAGTGCTGCTATAAAATTATACAAGATTATTTCAATTTCTACTACTACTATGTCTGCAATTTTCTAAAATCAAAAAATTTTGATAACTATCTTACCCATCGATTTGAATTTACACTATCAGGTGTGAATCTCCGTCCCTTCGGCATTACTTTAGATTGAGCATTTGGTTAAAGTTGAGTTGCTAGGCAGCAAGTAGAATATCATATAAAAATTTAGAAATAATACAAGTTAGATTATAATTGCTAAAAATCGTGAAGTTTTTTATTAACATTAATTAAATAAATGAAATTTTGTCGAATATATTTTATCGAATGATATTGTATAAAGGAAGAATCCCATCTGAGAACAGATTTTAATTGGAATAATTTTTAATATACTTGTATATTTGTATTTTATTAGTTTTCAATCATCAACAGCTAAAATTCTTCACGAAAAAATTTATTCTAATAGATATATATAAATATATATATTTGATTAGCGCTCTGTTTATAACAACTAGCTAATTTGTCTATATGATACTATAAACTAAAATACATGCGTTATTCCTTTGTTTAATTTAAGGCCCTAAATTTCTCTACATTAGTGGATTAATGTTGTTGCCATGAATGGCTTTGTTGTGGTTTCATTTGTAATAATTGCCTAATTCAAAAGTAAATACCTTTTAGTCGGAGAGAGATTCGGTATAATTGTGTCTCAAGAATAGAATAACCATTCTAAAACTCCTATCAATTTGTATCAACTAAGGATTTTTTCTCTTATCCCTACAGCAGCACTGATTGTTTTCTATATCCGTCAAAATATTTAAGTGGTCTTAATTCCTTATTACGCTATATTTCGTATTTATTCAATTAATTGTCATAACTTTAAACTTTTGTAAACAAGAATGCATGTTTGTTTATTTATTTATTGAGAATAAACGGAAGCATTTCACGTATTTGTTCAATAAAATTTCATTTAAAATGCCAATAAATTGTGAAGAACTTTCATTTTTAAAAGTACCATGAAATGTGACATTAATTTGTTATTTTATAAAATTTGTATAATTCCTGAAAATCAAGGTCTTAACAACACTGTGGTACTCAGAAAGATATTAAATAGTTCAAAATGAGGCCTTTAGTATCAAGTAGACCAGAAAGGCGTAATGTGTTAACATTTTACTGGGTGATGCTGGGTAGAAACTCTTGTTATTGCAAAGCTGAAGCATTATCAGCTTTAGTTGTTTGCCTAATGCAATGTTCAATATGTTTTGTTAGCAGTTAGCATAAACCGAGTTTCACGTAGAGAATATTCTAACAAGCAAGATACCCCAACATTTGCCGAATAATGGAAAATTGAATAACAAACTAAATACAAATTCTTCATGCATACGCTAAGTATTTAAAGTACAATGTATATGAAAAATCTATATTAACGAAAATTTAAGAAACAAAGTAATTGAGTATTCAAGTAACAATATAAAATTAGGCACTAAAAAAATTATCGCACTTTAGGAATAGTAAACTTATTTATCGGATTCCGAGTATCCAACAGTCGGACGAATAGTCTCTAAATTAAATAAAAGTTGTTCATTTACCCCTTCCTAAACACAAACTCGAGATGTGAAAGGCATCATTCCTCATATTTCAGATACAGAATGTCCTTAATAGAATCAATCGTGATATGATTATTATACTGCTTTGCTAGAATGGAACATATTCTCTTTAACTCCAGCTCTCTCATTATCGAGCGACACAAAATAGTATTAAAAATTTCTCATTCAGCTCAAGTAACATGCGACTTTTCAAATCCTCGTTTACAATGCAATTGAAGGAAGTCGTCCAATGTATTTTTTCGCGAACTCCTGCATACTCGGTATTGACTAGAAAAAGACATGTTAACACAAATGCACAATATTGTCATCACTTAGAGATGATATGACGGCGGTAGCATGAACTTAACTAGAGAATTTATCTTTTTCAGTCTGCGTAAGAACATTTGCGCTACAATATGAATGACATGTAGGCTCGTCGAATGCCTAATACAAAAATGCCAATGGTAAAGACATTGCTACAGCTTACTCCCTGCTTGATCGGGTCACTTGAGTGAGCACTTTCAATTTATCAAAATGGCGATTCTTTTAACTTCTATTTAAAGTATATTGCAAGAGTTTTTTAACAAAGGTCAATGCATACAAAAGCCCAAACCACAATTATGGGTCATTTGCTATTTACTATATATAGTTTGCATCAGTGTTCTAAATATTGTAAAATTTATCAATACGCAGATGACACCTGCATTGTAAATTTCAACGAGTTGAACTGTTTTTAACTATAGAAAAACAACTCACACAGACTAAATATAAATGTAGCGAAAACACAGTTAATTTTTTTGTCCAAAAGAGAAAGAATTTGCAACTAAATCTTTAAATTTAATAGTGCAGAATAAAAAAGTCAATCAGACAAAGGAAATCAAATATCTTGGGGTAACGATCGATAGACAAATCACCTATCAAAAATTCATTCACGAGAAAATACAAAAAATATCTTGGGAATTAGACACTTGGCTCAATCAAAACATTTCAACTAGTCTAAGGATCTAGTCAGCATCTTGGTAATGAGCTCATACAACAATTGCTTCTTGGCAGTTTAGCGCAAAAAGAGAAATATAAGCTCTCAAAAACATTTTATTTCACAATGAGGACAATTCACTTTGCTAATAATGAAAAACCAGTTCACTACCTAGTAAAATCATGTAATATTTTATTACCATTTTATAACACCCAGTACCTTTCACTTTGTAAATTATATAAACTAAATAGATAAAAATACTGTGAGTGTTGATTGTTTTTCTAATAAAATCAGTTTGCTTATCAAAATCATTTTCAAATGCAATTTGCAAACTAAGGAACAATCTCGATTTAGACAAGATCTGCGCCAAATACCGCAAGATTTAAAAAACTTTAAAAATCGTTTGTTAAGACAAAAGGACTTTGGGACGTGCGGATAAGTAATGCAAATTGAAATTATGTAAATATTTGAAAGATTTTATTGCATTACTATTTTATTAATAATCACTATTGCAAATATTACATTTTGTTGTTTTTTGTTGGTTTCCTTGCTTGCATTTTGAGATTTATTGATCCAAATTATTTCAGATGTATTCTACAGATAACAAAGACATCATGAATAATACTAATATAAAGATATCACATAACATACTTTGAGTTATCGTAAAAGTTGTTTAAGTAATTTTTGCCGCTTCCTGTATTTAATTCATGCGTTTATGTGTTCAAAATTTGTCTTGAAAGATAGCATTTAGGTTAGACAATGCCAAATTTTTCGGATATTTTTATATTTAAATTTCGGTCAACAATCTTGATTTTTAGATATTTCATAACGAACTTGCGTTTTCAATTTTTATATTGCGAATAAAGTGTATGAATAATGCTACTTCCACTTCAAAAAGTTCAGCAAGTTCCTGTATTTAAATTAAGCTGGTAGGTGAAACGAACTTATACAAATAAGGCAGTTTTGATTTGAGAATACCAATACTCTGCATTTTTAAATACATTAGTTTTTACAAAGCGTCAGAAGACGTCCATATGTATTCTAAACTATAATATAAATTAGCTGAAGTAACATTCATTTTAGTGTTGGCCGCCGGTATGACTAATGGCGGCCAGTTTAACCTTGCAGTTACTTTACAATCTGCTAAATTAAAAGATACATCAAAGGCAGAATTATTCTGTGAAGTTAGTGTTCAAAATTCCGTTGCTGAAACTTCCGCAAATGGTTCATCTTCAAATTCATCTAATGGTGCTCCACAATCCTCTCCACCTCGTAAAACCGAGATTGCCAAAAAGAGTTCTACTCCCAAATGGGATGAACGTTTTACTTTTCTACTTCATACTTCAAGTATTTTGAAATTTCGTCTTATAAAAAAGCATAATTCAGTACAAGGTAAATGCACTGTCCAAGCATTTATTTGATGTAACATTTTAGGTGTTGGCGAACTGCCTATTCAACCATTAATGACTTCTCATCAAGGCAGACTTAATAAACTAAAACATACTGTACCTATAATGCACAAAACTAGTCAAATAGCTCAGTTATTTATCGAATTAGACGGAGTTTTACTAACTGACGAACAGCTAGTCGGTGAATCTAGTAGCAATGAGCGCGAAAGCCGAACATCAGATCCTGTAGTTAATGGGGCGCCCCCAGTAAATAGTACTCACATTTCACAAAGTAAGTTCTTTCTAAAATTGGCAATTATGAACGTTTTTAAGAAATGTAAGAGTGTAAGCGTTCAAAATTACCTTCATGCAAGGATTCTTGGAATAAACTTAATGAAAAGTCTTTGACTGATAGATATACTTGGACTCAGATCTGTCTCGATTTTAGAAAGGCCATCATAAAATTTGATATGTTTAGCATTCTGTATTTTTTACAATGTAGTGTTGCGTATTCATATTAAAATGGTTAGTCGCTAATATAATATATATTAGATGGCAGTAGACCTGCTCCTCCCGCTGCACCACATGTTTCAGATGATATTCCTCCTGGTTGGGAACGTCGAAGTACTCCTGAAGGCCGTGTTTATTATATTGATCACACTACTCGTACTACTCATTGGACTAAGCCAGCACCACCTTCTCAAGCAGTTCCAGCTACCACCAACTCTACAAATGATTCAGGTGATTATGCATTCGTTTAATAATGAAGAATAGTTTTCGAATTTCTTATAAAATTTTGAATTGACTCTGCTTTCGTTTGTTTTCGAATATGAATATTTTTAATTATTGCGAAATTTTTAAAATTTAATTTTCTATTGAATACTATTTAAAAATATTTTTATCCAAATGGGGTTGTGGAAGGTTTTCTTTAGAGAAAAATAAAAAATTTATTACTTTATTAATGTTTTAATGCAACATTTCAAAAATTCTTACAAAAAATTTTTTTTAAATTATTTACTGCACACTTCAAATATAGTTTTTTCAAATAGTTCTATTTTTGTCAGGGATGATTAGACATCCCCATATAAAATTTGTCTACAGCTTTAAATAACTGATAGGTGAGAACTTTGAATATAAACCCATAGAATAGGGCGCAGTGAAAAAGCTGTCTCTATTTCTAAAACCACACTTTTTCATTTTTATGTAGTTATCATTTTAGCTGTGCTAGATATGCGGTTTTGGCCAAAATTTTGATTGTTGGTGCATGTGGGTTCTGAGAATCTTTTTATCTATAATAATCAAAATGTGAAATTAGCAATTTTTGTAGAATTAGAATTATTGTGTACCCATAAAGTTTAGTTGATATACGTTGACTGCTTAGTTAATGGTCTAACTAAGGATGATCAAAATCAAGGTTCAATGAGGCCAGTGCTTGTTTTTAATAAAATAAGTATTCAACGCTTTTCAAGGTTGTTATATTATACACTTTTGTTCCGAAAATGTTTAAATCGTATTTTTCAGGAAAATACTTTTTTGTTTTTTTCAATGTTCTAGAAAAACAACGTTTGTTCTAAAAATTTATTTCTTGCACCATTCTACAAAAGAATTTAACGCGGAAAGGAATAAGTTTTTGGCATTTATTCAATTCTCTATAGAGAAAGTCAATTTTGAAAATGAATCACAGTGTTGAAAACATCCTCACCAACGGGATTGCAAACTTCGCCAAAACTTCTGGGGAATCCTATTCTAACCCCAGTTTTCCACCCGAAAGAATGGAAGCGAAATAAGTTTTATTATTTTCGATGGATATGCGTTCGGATTCTTACTAGTTGAGCCACGTTTTCTAGAACATTCAGCATGGTGTGTCCTCATTCGGGAAACCAGACCAAGTATGCTGGTCTTGCAGAAAGAACATTCAGCTCTTGTCCCATTGTGAAGTGTAACTTCAATGAACTTTTTCCAAATATCGTCTTTTGTATGATGCATGTCAAGATCTGAAATATGAATAAGTTGTAAAGGCAGTAAAATGTCTCTAAAAGTTGAAAATTACTGAGAATTCGATGAAGAAAATGTGTTTTTTAGAAATATTTTATTCATATTTCTTCCATGTGTTTTAAACACGTTTAAAACAACTTAACCACCTTGGCTCTTTTGTAATTTAACTGTAATCTTTCCTAGAAATCTTCATGCTAATACTTTTCATTTTTGACTAAGTGGAAAATTTTGACAATTTATCATTTATGTTATAACTGAAACAGCTCAGTGAAGAAAATCCTAATGACTGCTCCAAAAACGAAAACTGAAAGAGTGTTTATCTTATGAGGCCTGTATTTAATCTCAATATATTAAAAAGGATTTAACTTGTAATCTAGTAGCGTGAATTTGAAACAGTGTATTGTAATATCTTTAGCATATGCAAAAAATAATCTGAACCTATAGTCCTAATAAAATCAATGTTCAAAATTTAAGATTTCAAAATTCACGAATTTCAGGTTGCCTTTAGTGAATTTTTCTTAGGGACATCAAACTGTTTTACATCTCATGTAAATTCTTCCTACTAACTATTTTCCAGTCAAGGATATTGGAAGTCCGTGTATGTTTTTCTGCAATTTTTTTTACATAGAGGCAATTTTCTACCTAAAAGATATAATGATGGTAATCCTCATTTATGAAAGGGCACCGAATATAAATAAGTCGAAGTTTCAGCTGTGAAATGATTTGTTTGAGTGACTGTGTGTATGTGGAAACAGTGCTCTTCACACTATTGCCATATATTTAACCTTAAACAATCAGACATTAATTTGTAAAAATATTTGATTTATAATTTGTAGTTTATTGCATTTACTATTTAACCTTAAAAGGAGATCTATTTGTTAAAGTTATGATTGTCTGACTGATTTGTGGCCCAATAGTTCGAAAGCATTTGAGATATGACCCTATTCATGGCTGTCATTGCTGATGACCTGACAAATTGGTTAGGTTGGTCTGTTTCACAAACGATGCATAGCTTGTCTCACGATCGTAATGAAACCGTAAAAAATAGCTTATTTACATATTTAATCTAGGCTCTGCAGCAATTAGGCAAACGTTCTACTTCAAAATTTCTTACCAGCAAAATTCAGTTGACAGTTTAGATCATTGTCCCAAAAGAGACAAGTGGACAAACAAAAATCTACTCTGTTAAGTTCAATATCGGTTATGCGTATTTGAAAAGTTGTGTTTATGGTTTTGACATGTATTGATTTAATTATGTAGACTTTAATGTATTTCTGCCATCATTTCTCTTAGCATCTAAGCATTTAAAGGGGTTTATTAAATTGAACGGCGAGGAACACATTTTTACACATGATCTTATATATTCTGATTATGGTTGATAACAAGTGTACGTTGGATTGCTAGTGCACTCTGTCACATTACTTTCATTCAGTTACGAACCGCAAATAATAAGTATGACAATGTTACTCTACTGTAATTTTAACTGAACTTTTATTGATTGCCGTGCTTTTATCACATTTGTCACTTTGCACTATTACTTGATCATTTGCATAAATTGCAATTTTCATTAGTTGAGTGCATTGTTAATTGTTTGGCAAGTGCTCAAAAGACTGTTAAGCATTTGTAATATTAATATACAATATTTTAGAGCCTAAAGCGGATGTTACACGATGGGCATTATCCCGGGGCAAAGGAACTATGTTAAATGCCCTGTGGCCTAATACACAATGGAGTAATGCCCCGAAACATGCTCCGAGGACAATTATTTTCTGCCGGAGTAGATAAGAATACTTTAAACGTAAATAAATACAGTTTTGCTTGTCTTGCCGTGCCATTTCTATACATGTACTCATTTATTATAAGGCTAAAAAACCGCATTCTGAATCAACTATATTTTAGGAATCAGCAAAATTATTTAATCTTTGTGATCCGATTACTGAATGTCTCTTCGAGTAGAGGTATTAAAAAATTCAGGAAGTGATAATGTACACCTATATGTGCACTAATTTTTCAATATTATTAGTTAATTGCAACACTTGCAACAATTTCATTCCAAAATAACATGCAAGCAATTGAACTTATCACCAATGAGAAAAATGAATTTTTAGATTAGGGATTACCACTTTTTGGTATGTATAGTAGTATCATCTGGAATTATAACATCAGTGATTCTATACACTATAATTTCTGATAAAAGGCGACGCACATTATTGATAGTATATTATTTCACTTTACATACTTTCAGAAAAATTCCTAAATAATAAATATTGGAAGAAGTAAAAATTTTAGCGTCCCTTTTGTCAATCAAAATTACATTTTTCAAACAACAATCTAAAGATTTGTTTTTGCAAAATTTTTACAAATTCTATAATAGAAATAAAAAACGGGTTCAATTACTAAAGTTATTTGCAAAAAAGTACTTAATTAATGCGAAATTTAGTGATTTTCTAAATAGTTTTTTAATATAAATATTTTGAAATAACAATATAATTACGGGGCATTCTTGAAGCCTATCAATTTCTGTGTGGTTGTCTAGTTTAAAAGACTTGTCTCGATGTTTGGCATCTCTGATATCCAATTGTTTGGAATGTTTTTCAACGTGATTAACTAAAATGTAAAGTTCATCATGAAACCAACTTGTTTCTACAAGTAACCAGTGAGGAATGAACTAAAATGCTCGGTGCAAGCTGTTACAAAGAAGGGTTTGTGTCAGTTATATTTCACGGTTTGTCCACGGGCACGCAATTATTCTATTAGTGAACAGATGATGCGCGTAGAGCATTTAACTTGTGTTTTGCCTTAGGGCAAAAGCCCATCGTGTACATTCCCTTAATAGTTACTCATGCATATTATTTATGACTTCAAAAACCTTGCTAAAATATCAATTATATGTAATGGCGTTTGAGATGCTTTTTGAACTTGCAATTTGAAACTTTTGCATTAACTCTTTCACTGCGAAATTCGACTTTAGTCACACGGCCAACATTATGTCTGACTGCGAAATTCGACTTCAGTCCACATCTCTCCTGTTTTTTTTCTAATAAAATGTCCA
>CABFPE010000024.1:1479935-1496569 GCA_900660155.1 Hofstenia miamia
TTGAACTGTTTTTAACTATAGAAAAACAACTCACACAGACTAAATATAAATGTAGCGAAAACACAGTTAATTTTTTTGTCCAAAAGAGAAAGAATTTGCAACTAAATCTTTAAATTTAATAGTGCAGAATAAAAAAGTAAATCAGACAAATGAAATCAAATATCTTGGGGTAACGATCGATAGACAAATCACCTATCAAAAATTCATTCACGAGAAAATACAAAAAATATCTTGGGAATTAGACACTTGGCTCAATCAAAACATTTCAACTAGTCTAAGGATCTAGTCAGCATCTTGGTAATGAGCTCATACAACAATTGCTTCTTGGCAGTTTAGCGCAAAAAGAGAAATATAAGCTCTCAAAAACATTTTATTTCACAATGAGGACAATTCACTTTGCTAATAATGAGAAACCAGTTCACTACCTAGTAAAATCATGTAATATTTTATTACCATTTTATAACACCCAGTACCTTTCACTTTGTAAATTATATAAACTAAATAGATAAAAATACTGTGAGTGTTGATTGTTTTTCTAATAAAATCAGTTTGCTTATCAAAATCATTTTCAAATGCAATTTGCAAACTAAGGAACAATCTCGATTTAGACAAGATCTGCGCCAAATACCGCAAGATTTAAAAAACTTTAAAAATCGTTTGTTAAGACAAAAGGACTTTGGGACGTGCGGATAAGTAATGCAAATTGAAATTATGTAAATATTTGAAAGATTTTATTGCATTACTATTTTATTAATAATCACCATTGCAAATATTACATTTTGTTGTTTTTTGTTGGTTTCCTTGCTTGCATTTTGAGATTTATTGATCCAAATTATTTCAGATGTATTCTACAGATAACAAAGACATCATGAATAATACTAATATAAAGATATCACATAACATACTTTGACTTATCGTAAAAGTTGTTTAAGTAATTTTTGCCGCTTCCTGTATTTAATTCATGCGTTTATGTGTTCAAAATTTGTCTTGAAAGATAGCATTTAGGTTAGACAATGCCAAATTTTTCGGATATTTTTATATTTAAATTTCGATTTCTGTCAACAATCTTGATTTTTAGATATTTCATAACGAACTTGCGTTTTCAATTTTTATATTGCGAATAAATGTATGAATAATGCTAATTCCACTTCAAAAAGTTAAGCAAGTTCCTGTATTTAAATTAAGCTGGTAGGTGAAACGAACTTATACAAATAAGGCAGTTTTGATTTGGGAATACCAATACTCTGCATTTTTAAATACATTAGTTTTTACAAAGCGTCAGAAGACGTCCATATGTATTCTAAACTATAATATAAATTAGCTGAAGTAACATTCATTTTAGTGTTGGCCGCCGGTATGACTAATGGCGGCCAGTTTAACCTTGCAGTTACTTTACAATCTGCTAAATTAAAAGATACATCAAAGGCAGAATTATTCTGTGAAGTTAGTGTTCAAAATTCCGTTGCTGAAACTTCCGCAAATGGTTCATCTTCAAATTCATCTAATGGTGCTCCACAATCCTCTCCACCTCGTAAAACCGAGATTGCCAAAAAGAGTTCTACTCCCAAATGGGATGAACGTTTTACTTTTCTACTTCATACTTCAAGTATTTTGAAATTTCGTCTTATAAAAAAGCATAATTCAGTACAAGGTAAATGCACTGTCCAAGCATTTATTTGATGTAACATTTTAGGTGTTGGCGAACTGCCTATTCAACCATTAATGACTTCTCATCAAGGCAGACTTAATAAACTAAAACATACTGTACCTATAATGCACAAAACTAGTCAAATAGCTCAGTTATTTATCGAATTAGACGGAGTTTTACTAACTGACGAACAGCTAGTCGGTGAATCTAGTAGCAATGAGCGCGAAAGCCGAACATCAGATCCTGTAGTTAATGGGGCGCCCCCAGTAAATAGTACTCACATTTCACAAAGTAAGTTCTTTCTAAAATTGGCAATTATGAACGTTTTTAAGAAATGTAAGAGTGTAAGCGTTCAAAATTACCTTCATGCAAGGATTCTTGGAATAAACTTAATGAAAAGTCTTTGACTGATAGATATACTTGGACTCAGATCTGTCTCGATTTTAGAAAGGCCATCATAAAATTTGATATGTTTAGCATTCTGTATTTTTTACAATGTAGTGTTGCGTATTCATATTAAAATGGTTAGTCGCTAATATAATATATATTAGATGGCAGTAGACCTGCTCCTCCCGCTGCACCACATGTTTCAGATGATATTCCTCCTGGTTGGGAACGTCGAAGTACTCCTGAAGGCCGTGTTTATTATATTGATCACACTACTCGTACTACTCATTGGACTAAGCCAGCACCACCTTCTCAAGCAGTTCCAGCTACCACCAACTCTACAAATGATTCAGGTGATTATGCATTCGTTTAATAATGAAGAATAGTTTTCGAATTTCTTATAAAATTTTGAATTGACTCTGCTTTCGTTTGTTTTCGAATATGAATATTTTTAATTATTGCGAAATTTTTAAAATTTAATTTTCTATTGAATACTATTTAAAAATATTTTTATCCAAATGGGGTTGTGGAAGGTTTTCTTTAGAGAAAAATAAAAAATTTATTACTTTATTAATGTTTTAATGCAACATTTCAAAAATTCTTACAAAAATTTTTTTTTAATTATTTACTGCACACTTCAAATATAGTTTTTTCAAATAGTTCTATTTTTGTCAGGGATGATTAGACATCCCCATATAAAATTTGTCTACAGCTTTAAATAACTGATAGGTGAGCAATTTTTGTAGAATTAGAATTATTGTGTACCCATAAAGTTTAGTTGATATACGTTGACTGCTTAGTTAATGGTCTAACTAAGGATGATCAAAATCAAGGTTCAATGAGGCCAGTGCTTGTTTTTAATAAAATAAGTATTCAACGCTTTTCAAGGTTGTTATATTATACACTTTTGTTCCGAAAATGTTTAAATCGTATTTTTCAGGAAAATTATTTTTTGTTTTTTTCAATGTTCTAGAAAAACAACGTTTGTTCTAAAAATTTATTTCTTGCACCATTCTACAAAAGAATTTAACGCGGAAAGGAATAAGTTTTTGGCATTTATTCAATTCTCTATAGAGAAAGTCAATTTTGAAAATGAATCACAGTGTTGAAAACATCCTCACCAACGGGATTGCAAACTTCGCCAAAACTTCTGGGGAATCCTATTCTAACCCCAGTTTTCCACCCGAAAGAATGGAAGCGAAATAAGTTTTATTATTTTCGATGGATATGCGTTCGGATTCTTACTAGTTGAGCCACGTTTTCTAGAACATTCAGCATGGTGTGTCCTCATTCGGGAAACCAGACCAAGTATGCTGGTCTTGCAGAAAGAACATTCAGCTCTTGTCCCATTGTGAAGTGTAACTTCAATGAACTTTTTCCAAATATCGTCTTTTGTATGATGCATGTCAAGATCTGAAATATGAATAAGTTGTAAAGGCAGTAAAATGTCTCTAAAAGTTGAAAATTACTGAGAATTCGATGAAGAAAATGTGTTTTTTAGAAATATTTTATTCATATTTCTTCCATGTGTTTTAAACACGTTTAAAACAACTTAACCACCTTGGCTCTTTTGTAATTTAACTGTAATCTTTCCTAGAAATCTTCATGCTAATACTTTTCATTTTTGACTAAGTGGAAAATTTTGACAATTTATCATTTATGTTATAACTGAAACAGCTCAGTGAAGAAAATCCTAATGACTGCTCCAAAAACGAAAACTGAAAGAGTGTTTATCTTATGAGGCCTGTATTTAATCTCAATATATTAAAAAGGATTTAACTTGTAATCTAGTAGCGTGAATTTGAAACAGTGTATTGAAATATCTTTAGCATATGCAAAAATTAATCTGAACCTATAGTCCTAATAAAAAATCAATGTTCAAAATTTAAGATTTCAAAATTCACGAATTTCAGGTTGCCTTTAGTGAATTTTTCTTAGGGACATCAAACTGTTTTACATCTCATGTAAATTCTTCCTACTAACTATTTTCCAGTCAGGGATATTGGAAGTCTGTGTATGTTTTTCTGCAATTTTTTTTACATCGAGGCAATTTTCTACCTAAAAGATATAATGATGGTAATCCTCATTTATGAAAGGGCACCGAATATAAATAAGTCGAAGTTTCAACTGTGAAATGATTTGTTTGAGTGACTGTGTGTATGTGGAAACAGTGCTCTTCACACTATTGCCATATATTTAACCTTAAACAATCAGACATTAATTTGTAAAAATATTTGATTTATAATTTGTAGTTTATTGCATTTACTATTTAACCTTAAAAGGAGATCTATTTGTTAAAGTTATGATTGTCTGACTGATTTGTGGCCCAATAGTTCGAAAGCATTTGAGATATGACCCTATTCATGGCTGTCATTGCTGATGACCTGACAAATTGGTTAGGTTGGTCTGTTTCACAAACGATGCATAGCTTGTCTCACGATCGTAATGAAACCGTAAAAAATAGCTTATTTACATATTTAATCTAGGCTCTGCAGCAATTAGGCAAACGTTTTACTTCAAAATTTCTTACCGGCAAAATTCAGTTGACAGTTTAGATCATTGTCCCAAAAGAGACAAGTGGACAAACAAAAATCTACTCTGTTAAGTTCAATATCGGTTATGCGTATTTGAAAAGTTGTGTTTATGGTTTTGACATGTATTGATTTAATTATGTAGACTTTAATGTATTTCTGCCATCATTTCTCTTAGCATCTAAGCATTTAAAGGGGTTTATTAAATTGAACGGCGAGGAACACATTTTTACACATGATCTTATATATTCTGATTATGGTTGATAACAAGTGTACGTTGGATTACTAGTGCACTCTGTCACATTACTTTCAATCAGTTACGAACCGCAAATAATAAGTATGACAATGTTACTCTACTGTAATTTTCACTGAAATTTTAGTGATTGCCGTGCTTTTATCACATTTGTCACTTTGCACTATTACTTGATCATTTGCATAAATTGCAATTTTCATTAGTTGAGTGCATTGTTAATTGTTTGGCAAGTGCTCAAAAGATTGTTAAGCATTTGTAATATTAATATACAATATTTAAGAGCCTAAAGCGGATGTTACACGATGGGCATTATCCCGGGGCAAAGGAACTATGTTAAATGCCCTGTGGCCTAATACACAATGGAGTAATGCCCCGAAACATGCTCCGAGGACAATTATTTTCTGCCGGAGTAGATAAGAATACTTTAAACGTAAATAAATACAGTTTTGCTTGTCTTGCCGTGCCATTTCTATACATGTACTCATTTATTATAAGGCTAAAAAACCGCATTCTGAATCAACTATATTTTAGGAATCAGCAAAATTATTTAATCTTTGTGATCCGATTACTCAATGTCTCTTCGAGTAGAGGTATTAAAAAATTCAGGAAGTGATAATGTACACCTATATGTGCACTAATTTTTCAATATTATTAGTTAATTGCAACACTTGCAACAATTTCATTCCAAAATAACATGCAAGCAATTGAACTTATCACCAATGAGAAAAATGAATTTTTAGATTAGGGATTACCACTTTTTGGTATGTATAGTAGTATCATCTGGAATTATAACATCAGTGATTCTATACACTATAATTTCTGATAAAAGGCGACGCAAATTATTGATAGTATATTATTTCACTTTACATACTTTCAGAAAAATTCCTAAATAATAAATATTGGAAGAAGTAAAAATTTTAGCGTCCCTTTTGTCAATCAAAATTACATTTTTCAAACAACAATCTAAAGATTTGTTTTTGCAAAATTTTTACAAATTCTATAATAGAAATAAAAAACGGGTTCAATTACTAAAGTTATTTGCAAAAAAGTACTTAATTAATGCGAAATTTAGTGATTTTCTAAATAGTTTTTTAATATAAATATTTTGAAATAACAATATAATTACGGGGCATTCTTGAAGCCTATCAATTTCTGTGTGGTTGTCTAGTTTAAAAGACTTGTCTCGATGTTTGGCATCTCTGATATCCAATTGTTTGGAATGTTTTTCAACGTGATTAACTAAAATGTAAAGTTCATCATGAAACCAACTTGTTTCTACAAGTAACCAGTGAGGAATGAACTAAAATGCTCGGTGCAAGCTGTTACAAAGAAGGGTTTGTGTCAGTTATATTTCACGGTTTGTCCACGGGCACGCAATTATTCTGTTAGTGAACAGGTGATGCGCGTAGAGCATTTAACTTGTGTTTTGCCTTAGGGCAAAAGCCCATCGTGTACATTCACTTAATAGTTACTCATGCATATTATTTATGACTTCAAAAACCTTGCTAAAATATCAATTATATGTAATGGCGTTTGAGATGCTTTTTGAACTTGCAATTTGAAACTTTTGCATTAACTCTTTCACTGCGAAATTCGACTTTAGTCACACGGCCAACATTATGTCTGACTGCGAAATTCGACTTCAGTCCACATCTCTCCTGTTTTTTTTCTAATAAAATGTCCAAAATCTGGTGTGATTCCATGTAATTCAGTATAATAAAGTGTTTTTTAAAGAAAAAATTGATTTTCATTTTTTTGTGTCAAAATGACATTTTTTGAGAATTTCTGAAAATTCATGAAACGCAGTGAAAGGGTTAATAGTTTCTTTTATGCAGTGATCAATTCTACTTGTTGCGAAATCTAATTATAATTGTGTGCTATTTCATTTTGTGAACCATCTTGCGGTTGTTTTTGAAATTTGTTTAACATCATTATCAGTGGCATGCTGATTTAGTTTATCCAAATGTTTTCACTCATTTAATTTCTAAATATTATCAACTTTAAACGCTTAACATTCACATTTGAAATTTGTGGTTTTATTGTTATTTTGGCTTTAACCTGTTAAGCGTCCCCTCTCATTTCCCTGGCTGCTTCCAAAACGTCACCATATTTAGCTAAATTTTCAAAATCTTTTAAAATGCATTTTAATCAATTTTGTCCCTATTATTATGCATTTTTTTTAATTTACATTTAAATGGAAAACAAGCATAAGTCGACGCTGACATTTGCAATGAAATTAGCGAGAACAAACATAAGTCGATGCTGACGCTTAACAGGTTAAACAAAGCTTTTGTAATTTTGTAATTATTCAGTAGTTAATTTCAAAAAAGATTACTTTTAGCATGCGTTTAATTCAATCCCGTAACATTCTCATTTTTAAAATTAATTAGTTGAAGAAAATTCGATTTCAGCGAAATTGTTTAGCACCAAAACACATTTGTCTTTTAATTGCATTACAAAAGTTTCAAAATCGCCCTCATAAACTTTGTTTTTACTCAAATTTAAATTTGGAAGTTAAGTAAATATCTCTTTTTAATCAACTTTTTTATCATTTTAATTTTTCAATTAATCAATATTTTTTTCAATAAAATGGTAGGAGTTGTGCGCAAATTGGATCGATTTTTGAGTAAATGTCGCATAGTCGTCTGATTCGCTAAAAACAATGAAGTTTTCTTAAATTTATTAATTTTGCAATTATCGAAGTATATTGAAATGTAACTGTTAGATTTGAATAGAGTGAAATAACGATTTTCTGCTGGTATTTAAATTTATCTTGCAATACAGCTGTAAATCTGCAATAATTTACATATAATCACTTAAGTTATTCTCTAATAGTTTCTATAATTTATGAATTCGATTAGTTTTTAATAATAGTAATTCACATTTTCAAAAAAGAATTTTTAATCACTAATTTTAATGAAAACAGTTAGTCTCATTCATAAAAGCTTGATTATATTATCGTAAGATTTCTTCAGTGCTTATGGTCTTTTTATTTGAAAGATAATGTTATAATTATTAAATTATACTAATGCAATTACCGGCTAGGTGCCACTTCTATTTCATTTTGAAAAAAAATTTAAATATGGGAAGTATAAAAAAAATTTTTATTCAAAATTGCACGTATATTTGGTTTATCACTTTTATCATCAACATTAAGCTTTTCTACAATGTAGTGTCCGGCTAAATGTTTTTTTGCTCTGAAAGATGCACCCCTTTTCTTGCAATTATGTAAATCAAGTATTTTCACCATATTTGACATTTCCCCAATATTTTTATCTAATATTTCAACTATAATTCAATTTCTCTAATTTCATTGATACATACTTTTATCACTGATTCTACTTTTTTTCCTATAAAACATCAATTATGCAGAACCTTGTAGTTATCAAAACAAGTTCATCTTCAATAATCTCACTTATTTAATATTACACTGCATGAACCCATAATTTATATAATAATTGTTATTTTTTCTTTATTATCTCCAATAACAGCATATTTAACATTAATACAATGAACGAGAGTTTGCAATTTTTTCCCATGATTTTGGCGATTTGGAACACATCGCTACCCTGCAACGCATTTGTTGACTTGAAGTACAAAAGATGATTAAGGGCTAAGAGCAGAAAATATTGTTTGGCCAATTTGTTTAATTATTATTTAACATGTCATGTGTATCATGGTTAGGGCAAATTTAGCTGAATCTAAGCACCAATTAAATTGATACACATCATGTAGCTTTATAATCAATTACACTGTTAATTTGTATATTACCCATGCTTGGGAGTCAAAATCATAACATCCCCAAAATAGAAGTGTGCACGTTTGGGCTAAGCAGTTCAGTATTTTTTGATGCATTAAATGTACAGCTTAAAAATGGCATTTTGCGACCTAAAGCCACCAAAATTGCATTTATGACAAATGGTTTCCCTTATGACCTTTGTCTGCCCTAGTTATTACTTAGTGCTCCTTCAATGCAATTTATCTGTTCACCGTATTATCCAGTAAACATTGGCCTGCATCTAGAACTCGGAATGTTGGTTGTCGCATCGATGTTTGTTGTGCACAGAATGCATTTTTATAAATGCTTAAGCACACAACTGGCTATTGTTTAGTTGACTTACATAGAGTAGGCTAAGGATAAAATTTATTACTCGCACGCCTACTATTTTCAAGAGTCTGAATTAGTCAGCTCATTTTTCAGTTGTTTTGATTACAATAATTCCATGGTATTTCCCAGTGAGTAACTCCAACAATTACAAATTTGTTTGGTGTTTTCTTTTCATGCCACATCAGTGACTTTAAAAATGCTATTTTTGTAATTTGCATTGATATGATTTCAATATAGTTTGCAGTAGTTAAAAAGAAAATTGTTTAATGGTGAGGAATGCTGTTGTTATCCAGAGTTAATCTACTAAATAACTTAAAATCGGTTTATTCAAGTAAAACAGTTTGAACACTTAATATAGGCTAAACTACGTCTAATTCCCTATGAAAATTTAAGAACAATTACTGGGAATACTATGGAACAATATTTTTGTTCGTTTTACTAATAAGTTAATTTAGGTCCGTCGTCTGAACAATCGAATGATCAACAAGGAGAAGATGCTCTAGCACCAGGGTGGGAAATGCGTTTTGACGCTCTCAACAGACCATACTATGTCGATCACGTGACTCGCACCACTACATGGGAAAAACCTCAGCCATTGCCAGCAGGGTATATAATTTTTACTTGATTCTCTAAATGACATGTAATCGCAAAGTGATTTTTTATTAATATACAAATTTGACTTTGAATTACAAATCATCAGCCATACTTATCATCAATGAACAACGGCCATTCTAATGTTAAAGTTGTTTTAAAAAAAATTTGATTGAAGACTATAGAGTATAGCATTTATCCAATATAGTGTTCCCACTTTGAAGCTATTTTGTAGGTGGGAACGTAAAGTGGACCCCAGAGGTCGTGTCTATTATGTTGATCATAACACAAGAACTACCACATGGCAGCGGCCTACTGCAGCGTCCGTGCGTCACTATGAATCCTGGCAGGCTTCACAGAGAGATAACTACGCACAGAATATGACAAACCTTGATAATAGGTTTTTAGTTACTAATTCTAATCAAAACGCTCCAGGATCGACTCCGGAATCTACGAATGGTAAGTTCACGCTTCAAAATTTAATGGCTTTAGTATCGTTGCAAAATTGTGAATGTGAGTTTGAAACTTAACATGCTGAGCTTTTCATATTATTTCTGTGAATAATTGCAAATTCACACTTACACTTGCTGAGCGAAAAGGGAATTTGTCTTGATTTGAGTTCCATAGCCTAGTTTCTTAATCGTACAAACTACCTCTCAGAAATCTGAAATTTGTAAACAGAAAAATTGCGTTGCAGTTCTACTTGAACTCTGTTAGTCATACTGATTTGTATTTTTAGTGAAATTGATTTTTGTGTGACGTAAGTAGCTGTGTTTCTGTTGTTGTGTATTGTTTTCTATTTTTAACCTTTAGTGATGTCAACCAGTGTTGGCGCAGGTATTGATCCGGGAGATGGTTTTGGTCCGCTTGAAGATGGCTGGGAGAAAAGAGTCGAAGCCAGTGGAAGAGTATACTTTGTTAATCATCGGAATCGTACAACCCAATGGGAAGATCCACGTGTTTGTGGTGGCAAGGGCGACAGTTCTCCTCTTCCAGAGGGGTGGGAAATGCGTTACACAAAGGTAAATTAGTCTTTCGGGTTTTTATAAATGATTTATGCTATAAACAGTTCGATTTTCCCCACCGTGCTATTTGACTGAACTCTGTTGCATTTTTAGAAAATAGTTTTTTGAATGAACAATAGTTGTTAAAATTCATCTTTTGTGTGTAGCATATTGATCATACTTGATTTTTACTGCAAATGGTTAGTATCTAAAATTCTTGATGGAGGTTTAGGTTGAACCACAAATTCCAACTTCTGTCGACTCTGAAATGGAGACTATATGGAGTGTGTGGGATGATTTCAACATGAAACTCAGTGAACCAAGTAAGCGCTTTGTTCCACATATTGTCTGCAAAGGTTAAAGTGACAACTTGTCCCTGTGGGTAAGTGGCATATGATCAAAAATGCCATTCTCAACTCCAATGGCTTGGCAGGAACAAAGTAATCACTTAATGTTAGCGGTTTCAATAAGAAAAATGCAAAACATAAAGAACCCCAAGTTACCGGCTGCCATAAGACTGCAGAAATATCTTCCTAGTGAAGTCCCACCTATACCTAGCCCTCTGCCACCTGGCAGATCAGGCGATGATTTTGTTCATAAAGCTGAAGGTGAGCATGACAAGCATGATGATGATGATTTTGACATTGTAGATTCTTGTTTCAAGATTAATCAAGAACATTTAAGATTATTTAATTCGAAAGTTATTACCTTTTTAAGAACAGCGCTTACGTTGGCTGGAACAATCGTAAAAGGTGTTTTAGCTAAATGAACCAAAATAACAGCATACCGTAACAGATAGCAAAAGTTTTTCGAGTTTTTTGATACATGTGAATAATTAAGTTTGGCTTATTGTAAAATCATTACTGAATTTTAAGAAAGATTGGTGGCTCTTCATTGATTGGTAGTATTACAGCTTAAAGGTAGTTTTTTTACACCCTGAAAATAAGTTTCCCAGTATTCAAATGGCTTATTCAAGGACGGCCAAAGAATCATACTAAGCAAAAATTTACTGTCACTGATCAAGTATAACTAGTTTCATTGGCAAGCTGGCGGTGATTTAAAAATCATTGCATTTTTAACTGATATGCAAAAGGGTTATACGAAGTAATGCTGTTTTTATGTCTTTGGGACAATAGGGTAGATATAAGGACTAAAGTAGTCGAGATTGGCCAGCAAGACATTAATGGATACCTGATAGTCAAAGTGTTGCCCATACATCCATAGTATCATCTGATTTGATTGTATTACCTCCACTACAAATCTTCAAAAACTTTGCAAAATCACGTCATTTCGATGGCAGCCAATCAAATTGCTGAAACATCTTTCCACCGTTGAGCAATGCAAAAATTAAAGAAGGTGTATTTGTCTCCCTAACATTTGAAAATTTATGAAGAACGAGCAGTTCAGGAATTCCTTAAATTCAGTTGAACTTCTTTCTTACGATACAGTGATTAAGATAGTTGAAAACTTTTTTTGGAATAACGGAAGCGCAGATTGGAAGGAAGTAGTGACAGAACTTCTTTTTTTGAGGAGTCATTTGGATTTCTTTCCATCGGATTTGGGAAAAATCAGCGATAAACATGTTGACACATATCAAGTTATCGGACCATAGAAAATAGGTAGCAAGGCCGAGCCGATCCACGCATGATGGCAGATTTTCAATTTTATTGATTGAAAATAAATATGGAGGAGTTTCTTTCAATATTTTATTTGAATTATTTTTGTTTTTTAATTATTTTTTATGTTATTTAAACTATTTGTATTCTTTGTATTAGATTCTATTGTTATATTCAATTAATTGCTACTATAATTTTTCCTATTACAGATATTTCTGCATATTTCAATTATTTGGTGGAGCCCATAGTGTTATTCGAATACTTGCAGTTGTTTTTCATAGTTTGTACTGAAAATCAAAATGGCGCATAAGGGGATGTAATACACAACACGATGCAATTCAAGTATAGTGCTCGCATTCTTTCATTTGAAATTAATGCGACGCAAACGTCTTATTGAACATAATTCACATTTCTCACATGCGTTGCGATAATCGAGTTTACTCTATATTCAAATCCATCTTTTCATTGAGATATTTTTTGTAGGTTTTGGAGATATTTATGATTTCAAAATCTTTCCAGTGTTTTCTTCCTTTTGCCGTCTTCGAAAACATTTGGTTTCAAATAACAAATCAAGTGTTTTGAATGAGGTGTTAGCCAATAGCGTTGTTAGATCTTTGTTATTGGTAGACAGTTTTTTTAAAATTCTGAGTTTCTTAAGAAACGCTGTTTAACCGTGAAAATGTTGACGACAATGTGTTAATTAAATTAATAAGTTAAACTGCGACAAGTATTAATAACATTGTTTGAAAGTGAACACAGTTCTCTAGTTGTTTCAATTATTAAACTGCAATTCCATACTATTCGTAAGGTAAACAACTGTATATCAAATTCATTTATTCGATTTTGTAAAAAATTATAAAATGAATGTCTTAAGTGTATAAATATTGGCTAATTGCATAGGATTTGCTTCCCAAATAACCTATCTTATAAATTAAGTTTATATTTTTAAACAAATACCCACTATGAGCAAAGAATCCTTGATTTAACTGATGATCCTAATCTTGATAGCACAAAACCACTAAAAAATTGGCCACTCTCATTGGGACGACCTAGTACCCAATACGCAGTGCATTCTATCGTCTTAGGGCTTTATTGGAATGTATTAACAATTCGCTATCCAAATCATCATCAGTTTTCGTCTACATGAATTTTACAGGAACTTGTTCAGATAAACATTTGCAAAAAATAATCTCCACTTCTTTGCTGTGATGGTTCCTAAATTGAAATCACTTAATATCAATTGAGTTGGTTTATCAATTGAAAATTTAAGTTTATATTAAAGGCAGCTCTGCTAAGCTACCTAAGGGGAAATTGACACAGCTAACCTTCATCAACCGATGTACAGCAAACCCTAGTCCACGACCAATCTCAGTAAACCAATGTGCAGTCTATCCCACATATTTGATTGACACTCACTCAGACCAGTAAGCTAATAATATTCTAACTTTCACTGCCACCAGTGGCGTCCGTCTGAATGCACCACAAACTAAATTAGACGAGGCTTTAAATCCCTTTCCGTTTCCGCAACCCCTCTACATGTGCAGTGCACAAGATTGCTCTTCTGTTTAGTTTACCCCACTTTATATTCAGGACTCTTCCTGGTGAGAAAAAGTAATATGCGAAACTGTTAGAATATCACTGATATCCCACAAGTACTAAACTTATTTACAGAGCCAAAGAATAGTTCAGGAATTTTGCATAGCGGGGTTGTGTGAAGCAAATGCTGATTTTAGGTGCGCGATATGTAGCAATGCCAGATTTTTTGAACTACATTGTACTAATTTATTAGAAATCCAGGCTACCTCATTAATATTTCATTATGAACATTTCCATTAAAAAATAAGCAATATTCACTCACCTTATTCCATTCTCATGCTCTTATTTACTTTCATAAAAGTATTTTAAGTGATACTTTAACTTTTTATATACGATTTCCACTGAGTTGCTGTTTATATTAAAAAATTAACGTCATTCTTTCAACTTTTGAATTGAACATTTGTTCATCCCAATGTTGTTTCTAACCTTTGCTCGTATATTGGCTTTGTATATCGGTATAAAAAGTTATTGAAAATTTTAAAGCATGTGCTTTAATTTTTCATTTTTTTGCAAGGGAGACAATTGTAAAGAAAGTGTTATAAACAAATAATTTTTTTGATTGAAATAATTTTTAGTCTAATATATAAAATCAATACTGTAATTTAGTCAATTGAAATGCTTAATGAGCAATTTTTTAATTTCAGCAAGTATTTGTTAGTTTTTACTATATATATCATTTTTACAGCTTCCTATCTACTTTAAATTATCTGTTTCTCGCCATTAAAATTGTGTTATTTCATTTAATGACCGCGTCGGCATAAACCCTAACCTTAAGTGAACATGTTAAAGTTGTGGATTCGACAGCAACAAAAGTAAATAATTGATTGTATTTAATTATTTAGCAATGAAATCTGCAACAGATCGCTTTAAATGTTTCGCAATTTAAATGCTTGTTTTAATTACCGTGGCATTCCAGACATTTTTGCAGAAAGAAGTTTCCTCATCTTATTGGTATTTGCATGTGCTTTTGTATTTGGTTTTCGTTTAGCATGTGGAGAAGAATAGACAATGTTTGTATTAAAACCACGGCCATATTACATATTAAGAAGTTGTAATTGAATTTTGTAATTGTTGGTAGTCTCATTCATTTTTCATACGTTTTTAGGTCTACATCTTTCCAAACTTTGTCAATATATTTGCGAGATTAATGTAGACAAAAACCGCTTAAACTCTGCTCGAGTACCGATTTTCCACGTACATTTCAATCAGTAATGACCAATTAAACTAAGTTTATCTATAGTTTAACTAATTAGTTACAGTTAAAGTTAAATTAATTTATTTCAATAGTTTAACTATTAATTATTTAGGTAGAACGAGAAAGCAATAATATAACTTTTTCTCAAATGCATCGTATTTGACTGAAAATAGTAAAAAAACGACTGTAATTGACAACTTGAAAACTTGTTTGATCATGTTTGGATACGATGATAAAATTTCATTCCAAATTGTTTGATGCGATTTTAAAATTTCACCGATTATCGTTTTTTTGTTATATTTTACTTTAGTTCTGATTAGTTAAATAATTCTAAAACATTCAACAAATTCTAATTTTATTTCACCATTTTTGTCTCTCCCGCAAGCTAAGTTTGCAACAAGCCCTTGTCGTTTCCCGGGCTAAGCAATTTATTGAGTATTCTTTCAGTCTCAATTTGTAAATAGTTAAACTAATTAGTTAAATTAAATGAAAATAGTTTAACTGGTGAAAAATAGTTGAATTCATATAACTGGTCGACACTGATTTCAATGAGTTGTTAATTTGACTAGCATGTGTTCTGAAACAAAGAGATTCACTTTTGGAGTCGATTTTCCGCAAAGAAAACAGTGAACAATAGTTGCATTATCTGTTTGTTTTTATATTTTAAGTTTAGGAAGGCATTCCTTACTTTGTGGATCACAACACTCGAACTACGACTTTTGTTGATCCTAGAACTGGAAAATCCACAGTTGAAGGCCATTCATTTGGAACCATAGCCTACGAGCGCAACTTTCGTTGGAAATTAGGCCAATTCAGATATCTGTGCACACAAAATGCTCTGCCCAGTCATGTCAAGATTTTATGTGAGCGACTTACAGTTTTTGATGATTCATATCGCCAAATAATGAAAATGCAGCCATTTGAACTACGGCGGCGGCTTTATATTATTTTTAAGGTTATTTTTTGATATAAATTTTATGCGACAAGTGTTGTAGTTTCAAATGGTTCTAAGTCGTTATGTAATAATTTGCTAAACCTATTTTTAGAGAGATCATATAACTTCGCATTACTCTTTTTAATTAAACCTTCACTGTGCATTTTGTATGGCCCCTTATTGAATCAGTGTTTTACTACTTTACAGAAAAAAAATATGTCATCCTTCACCAATTTAATAAAAAACGCAAATGTTCACATCAATGTTAATTATTGCTTACGATTAAGTCAGTCCTGTTACAAATATCAGTAGATAACTTTCCTATAGGAAGTACTTCAACAATTGTGAAACGAATCTACTGTGCCATTATTCATCCCACAATGAATATAATTTGAATCTGATTTAATGTTTAATTTCAAACCTTGCTATTTCTACACTATGACGTTTCTTGTAATATCAATTGCTGATCTAAGCTTTTGGTTGATAAAATATTGCCGGAAATGTGTATGTCACATTTGTGTTGTGGGAAACGGAAATTAAATTGCTCACGAAATGCTAACTAATGGATTTAAGATGTTCCATTTTTGCGTTACTGTGATACACCCCGAGCTTTCATTATTTGCATTTTCTGACTTATGTATCACCCATGTATCAAATTATAAGCAAAATAGTTTTGTTATGTCTTCTGCTAAACAAAGATATTACTGTATTTTTTAAAAGTCAACATTGTTTCAACTTTATGATATTATATATATATATATATATATATAT
>CABFPE010000024.1:1529653-1554236 GCA_900660155.1 Hofstenia miamia
CACCTGACCCTGAAATATTTTTAGGTTTTACACAAGTTTTAACACTTATACAATTTTCCAATGACCATTTTTATTAAATACTATACAGGAACAACCTTACGGCGATCCTAAATTCAAACATTTCCCTAAGCAATATATGTTTCATAGTTAAGAATTGAGAAGAAATATACAACAACAACCATAGGGCGATCCTAAATTGAAATCTTTCTCTAAGCAATATATGTTTTTCACTTAAAAATCAATAGATACTATACAGGAACAACCTTACGGCGATCCTAAATTTTAACATTTCTGTAAGCAATATATGTTTTTAACTTAAAAATACAATCTTATAAAAAATATATGTTTTCTACTTAACAATAAATAAGACTTATACAAGAACAGCTTTATGGCGTCCTAAATTTAAACATTTCTCTAAGCAATATATGGTTTCTACTTAAAAATTAAAAATCAAAATATGAACAACTTACAGCTATAATTAAAATGTACATTTATATAAAAAACACATGTTTTCTATTTAACCCAATAAATAAAGACTTATACAAAACAGGAATGAAATCGTTTTTTGAAGATTGGATTCATAAATTTTGCAATGAATGAACTTGATCCTGAACTTTCTTTATTACATTTTTCCTGAACAATGACTTCTGCCTTACTGTCTCTAAAATAAATTTTAAAAATTAAAAAATCATTTTATTATTTATGTTGTGATAGTCAAGTAAATAAATAAAATAATGTATATTGCAGGAAATATTTTATTTTAATAATCGATATATTGACGCAGCATACTATTGTTTTAAAAAATATTAATGTAAGGAAATTGTAGAACATTATACTATACTAAGCTTGAAAATGACAATGTACATAAAAAACATAAGAAATATGTGTTTTAGATATAATCTAGGTAGGTAGTATTGGGTAATTGCAATGAAACAGTTACATTTTAGACATATTTCAACTTTGCATATACACCTATAAATATATGATTGAAAGCATAAACTTTCCGCCAACCCAGTGGATCCGACAAACACTGAATCCGTTTAAATCTCTTATTGCAGCTACTCAAAAGACAAATTGTTATTTTGAAATACATAATAAATTTAACTGCGATTACTCCTTGAGAATATATTTACATATGATGTTTAAAATGCGAAAATTATTGAATAGAAACATAATTTCTACTTACAGCAAATTCAATGAGATTATATTATCCACATAATTCAAAGTATATCTAGAGAACAAACTTATTGTGATCTTAAATTTAAAGATTTCTCTACACAATATATTTTTTCAATTAAATATTCAGATTAAATATTTATATATATATATATATATATATATATATATATATATATATATATATGTCTAGTTTTATATTGTACAACAGACAATTACTAATTTTGTTTCATTGCCGATGATATATCAACACTGCTTTCAAATATCCATTTGCTTTTTCTGTTATATAATACCACTATATTATTTAATATCGATTCACATATAACGCAAAATATTCTACAATTTTTTAAATCTGAAATAGAACATTTTGCAAGCTAATTTTATAGTAATATTTGATTTTTATTGATTTATACTTACTGTGGAAATATTTCTGTCTTCATGTATTCTTTTTCTTACAGCATTCATCTTCTGAATTTTTGATGGGGAAGGAATCTAAAATATATATTATTTTCAAAAAACTATATTTATTGCAACATTTACATGTACTATAGTGATATTTTAATATTAAATTGAAATGTAAGTAATTATTACAATATAGCTTTTTTAAATTTTATATAATTACTTTTGTAGAATATTACAATTTCATCAAAGATATCACTGTAGTTTACAGTGTATTGCGCAATATTTATATTAAAAATGCTCACTCTCTCTTGAACAGTCACAGTGGTATTGTTTGATTGATTGTCAAGAGAGGGAGATATACATCGTACATTGCTCCAAATTTCGTTGAATTGCGAATTCCATTCGCTAAGAAATTGTGGTGTACGAGAAGATTCTTTGAGTTGTGCGGCTAATGCAGATTTTTGCTGACCAATTTCTTGCATTACAGCAATTTTTTTGGAAGCAAGCTCTGCAGACATCTAAATATTATATGAGCAATTTAATTTTTACATGTGTATTTTACTCTCTGTTCAGAAGTTGATGATGCAATCAACCTAACTTTAATAGGAGAATGTAGTTGTGGGGGGGAAGGAGTTGGAGGGAGAGGCTAAATAACAAATATTATGCTCTGTAATAAATTATGACAATTTATTATTACTAGACACAGACAGGAAATCTATTCAGGTCTTTTATAAACAGAATGAATGGTCTATTAAAGTTTTCAAGCGAGCACTCAAACATGAGCTTTTTGCTTTTTTAGCGCACTACAATTAAAACATATTTCCCAAATATGTATAAGCCAGTTAGTAATGATATTTCAATCAGCATTTTCGCAATTTCATAGCTCTAATAAATTTTTTTAAGGGAATGACCTTTAATAAAACGTTGATTGTCCAGCCAATAATGCTTGGATCGACTTAGGACCACTTTTATTCTCTTCTAAATTACATTTTGCTTCTAGAACAAACTTTTGAACTTATTCAAAGCAATAACTAATACAAAATTGTTTTATTCAGTAATGTGCTACATTATCCTGCTACTATAATGCTTCATGTTAAAATGTCTTAAAAAATATATTACTAGATCTATTCTAAAAAACAATGGAAGCCATTTTCTAGGTATATATATATATCTTACTATTAAGCTTGACCTTGAGAACATGAATTTTGACCCAACCCAACAATGCACATTACTTCATGTACTTAATGTATTTAATTTTTATTGATTATCCATTTATAGATGTGTGTGTTTAAAAAAATATTAATGTTTTAATTAGAATGTTAACTGTAATTTGATCTTAGAATAATACAATTTACACTATAATTGCTATTCACTCTAAATATATTTATATTTTAATTTACAAAAAAATTAATATTTTTAAAAAAATATATAATATATAATAATAAAATTTACATTCTAATAGCTATTTACTATAAATATATTTGATTTTATAATTACTACCAATCGATAGGAGCGCGTATTTACAAAAAGTTTTATATTTTTACAGCAATTTTAGTCATAATTTTATTTTAGAATGACAAATAATAATTCCTTACCTGCTGTAGCACATCCTGTGTTGGGGTGGAAGGTGGAGTGCATAAAGCAGCAGTCACTGTTCTTGCAGCATTCGCTTTTGCAATATTCGCTTGTCTAGCTTGCAATTTCCGACTCTTAACCATCTAAATATTTCATTTAAATATAAATTCTAATTACACTTATTTGATAGTTTTGTAGTGTATAATTAATTACTTATAGTAGTAAGCTCTAAATAAATTTTGCTATTAAGTTGTAGCTCTTAATATTATGCATATTTACATATACTAACAATTTAGAAAACTGTTGTATATTACTAGATTATATATATATATATATTATATATATATATATATATATATATATTGTATAAACACTTACATAATTTTTTTGAGATCGATTCGAAGTTTTCTAAAAATATGTTTTAATATGAATATATTATATATTAAAAATCTTTAAGTTTAATATAAATGCATTGACTATACAATGTGTAAATTTTTATGTTTAGCTCTTTTAAAAGCATGTCTTAATGATAAATATTGTAAAATGATTTTTGTCAGTAACATGTACATATATAACCTAAAAGTATTGTGACGTTAAATTAAATAAGCCAATTATGGATATGGAACTGTTTATTTAATATAAAATTTTTACGCTTTGCATTTGGAATAGTAGTCGAATTTCTTATGTATGAGTTTAAGGTTTTTTGAAAAAAATTATTTGCAACCATATCCACCACTCTCCAGAAAAGTTTTTTGCAGCAGTCTACATTTTTTATTCAGCGGCTTCTAGATTTTGTGAAAATTTTTATCCAAAACCCCTATATATACATATAATGAATATATGAAAACTTACATTATTTCCTTGAGGACGATTAGGAGTTGTCTAAAAATATGTTGTAATATAAATATATTATATATTATAAATCTTTAAGTTTAATATAAATGTATTTACTATATATTTTGTGGTAATTGTGAGTGATATACTTTTTACGAACAATATCATTATAATATAATTCATCCTAGTTTTCTTATGAGAACCTATTGGAACTTTCTTACATAATGTATAATTTTCTTAAAGCTAATCTCTAACACAAAAAGATTGTAGACAATATAACATACTAATTCCTGTTTAGATATTGTAATTAGAATTAACAGTTGCTAAATAAAATTTATAATTCTTCAATTAATGTATAATTCCCTTAAAAAGTAATTTGTAATTTACAAGATTATGGAAAATTAAGCATACTTACATTAGAGTCTTTTTTGTAGAGTCGGTTCTAAATAAATATATGATAAAATATATTTGTTAAAAATGTGAAATATTAAAAAAAAATTGTAAATAATTAAATATAACACTGTAAATTAAGTCTAACTCCAATGACAATTCTAACCCATTTATTTTTTAAAAATAATAAACTTGGTTTTAAATGAGAAAGAAACATTATGAAACTTTATGGGAATCCTAAAATACAAAACTAAGCTTACATTTTTTTAAGTAGTCTTAGGATTTAAATAGATTGAAAATATGAAAGATTTTAAAAGTTAATATTACAGCTAATTGCAATGTTTTAAATAGTTTGAATTTAGGATCGCCGTAAGGTTGTTCTTGTAAATTTCTTTTAAATTATATATATATATATATATATATATATATATATATATATATATAATGAATGTATAAACACTTACATCATTTCTTTGAGATTGATTAGGGGTTCTCTAAAAATATGTTTTAATATGAATATATTATATATTAAAAAATCTTTAAGTTTAGTATAAATGTATTTACTGTATATTTGATAAATGTTTATGTTAACCACTTTTAAAACCATGTCTTAATAATAAATATTGTAAAATGATTTTTGTCAGTAACATGTACATATATAACCTAAAAAATGGTGACGTCAAATTAAGTAAACCACTGATGGATATGGAACTGTTTATTTAATATAAAATTTTTACACTGTGCATTTCGAATAGTAGTCGAATTTCTTATGTATGAGTTTCAAGATTTTCGGAAAAAAAATTTGTGCAACTGTATCCAGCGCCGTCTGGAAAAGTATCTAGCAGCCGTTCATATTTTTTATTTAGCGCCTTGTAGATATTGTTAAATTTTTTATCCAAAGCTCGTATATATATATATATATATAAACACTTAAAGCATAAAATCTTACATTCTTTTTTTGATGTCGATTAGGAGTTTTCTAAAAATATGTTTTAATTAAAAAATAATACTTTATAGCAATTCTAAATATAAAAATACAAAACTAAGCTTACATTTTTGTAAGTAGTTTTAAGATTTAAATAGATTAAAATTTTGAAAGATTTTCAAAATTAGTATTACAGATAATTGCATAACTCTCTAAATATGAAGCTAACGTTAGGTTATAGGAAAATAATATTTACATAAATAATTTAAGCTTACCATTTTTGAATTAAGAATTCTAAAACATAAATGCACTTTAATTTTGCGGAATGGACAATTAAATAAAAATATACTTTTTCATTTAATAATATATTTTAATATACATATTATATATATATATATATATATGCATATTGAATTAAGACTTTCGGCATAATTCAAAAGCAAAACATCTTACATATTTAAGTAGTATTTATTATAATAATTATGTATATAGAAAGCATAGTTTTAAGTTAAAATATATATATATATATAGCAAGTGAAAATCAATAAAGTATTTGTAGACTTTTCCCCATCACCTTTGAGTAGTGTTTCTGAAAATATTAAACAACCATTAGGATATTAGTTGAATAAATGTTGAATTATTGTCTCAAGCAGCAATATAGTGTTTTTATCTAATATATAATTACGAAATATCAACATTTTCAGATACACTACCTGTGAGGTAGCCATACTAGATGCGCTTTTTTTAAGGTGGTATCGCCAATAGCCCTAGCTACAGTTGACAATTAATTGTTCTCAAAGTAAATTATATATTAACATATATATAATATATATTATATTAGTGATATGTAAGACAATGTTTGAAAAGTTTTAATATAATTGTTTTTGAAGATAATTTGTAGTATTTTTTGTGGGAAATGAAAGATTTATAATTTGGCATATTGCATGAGGTCTACCAGAATGATCTTTTAATTTTAGAATTTTGTTGTACTAAAATTTTTTTTAAAAAAGTTCATTAAAAGAAAGGCTAAAAATTTAGTGTAAAATAATAAAGAAACAAATCTTACTTTAAGTCGTTAATGCATAAGACTGTACATGCATCATGAAGGTCGTTATAAATTAGCTGTACAAACAAAAGCATAAACTAATTGTTAGTGAAGTATGGTTGTGGGGAAATTCTTAAATATTGATTTGTACAAAATTTTTGTGAAATTTAATCGTCTTTGAAATTTTATTTTTAAATACTTATTAGTAAAAAAGAAAATGTCTTTCTTGAGTAAATGTGGGTATTTATAAAAATAGAGTAAATGTAAGAAATAATTTTACATGGGTAGAGGAGATATTCACTAACTTTTACAGAGATATTACTAAAATTTTAAGTGTGTATTTCATTAAACATATTTTAAATGTTTTGATAAATAGCATATTTATAATTATTTGTGATGATTTTAGTTAATAATTATTAATTAATTACTTTTGAAGAAAATTATTGTCAACTGTATCCACCCGTGCTCTTTCAAAACTTTAGTAAAAATTTTAATTTTGAAGTATATTTATTGAAAAATTTTATAACAAAATTTTTATAGTTATATTAAAAAATGCATGCTTTAAAATAAACTTATTGATTTCTATATTCAGTGCGTAACTTATACTGCTTGCCATGATTTTAATTTTAAGTTAGTATAATATAGAAATGAATAGATAATGTATATCATTTGAGTTTTATAAAATATTTATTGTAAATATTTGATTAGAATTTTTGTTGATAATTTTTGTGCTCATCAATAAAAAAGGAACACAAATTGGACTAATTTCTATAAGAATAAAATTAAAAGCTATAGCTGATATTAAAAGCATAGTATAAATAGAATTTGAAATTCGTATTTTCGCTAAAATAATGAAAAAAAATTAGAATTTGTGAAAAATTTGTTTTGAAAGAGCCCGATTTAATACCTTGAAATAAATGCGAAGAATACGTCGTTGTGAGCGAAATTTCTAATATAGAGTGTTTTATAGATATAGTAATTGATATACTTACTTTGTACATTGTCGAAATAGTGGATGAAAGGGATGGAGATATTAAGAAATTTGTAGATTTATTGAATCGATCTTTCAAATTATATTGTAATGCTATGTAATGTAGTGGATTTAGAATGCTTTATTCTAAACACATCGCCATAGCGCATTAAGGGGTATTAGCCAGCATAAATAAAAATTCACCTGTTTCCACACTTCACCACGCGGAGGTTCCCCTTTTTGAAGTGTTAATATAGGGTAACACAGTTGAATATTTACAAATAACTTTGTTTTTATATTTTTTTAGAAAAAAAATTATTTATAAAATAGAAATTTTAGTAAACACCTATTTCTAAATTTCAAGTGAGTTGCCCTCTACTACCAATTTAATAAATATACGCATTTGCCTGTTTATTATACGGTTTAATTATATATATATTTCACAACAGTCAAATATAGTTTAGCATAATTGAAAATTACAAATAACTGTGTTTTTATGTCTTAAGGAAATAATAAAATGCCAAAATTCATGCTTTTATTGTAGATTTGCAATTTTTGTAAACACTTATTTGTAAAGTTCGGTTATGCTAACCTCTACTATCAATTGAATATATTAATAAATTTAATAAAGTATAGCTACAATGAGCTATATTGCTGCAACGAAAGTCTGTTGCGGCATAAGGCGATGTGCTGAAAATCATAATGATTTTCAGCGTCCGGTTTTCGACATATGATGGGCATATTACATCCATCGTTTCTTGTTTTAATGAAGAATCAGCAACAGTGCAGATCGTCAAATATTTAATCAGATTGTCTTCTTGAATGTACTTCTGGATGTAGCAACCCCTATCCTAGCTTAACCTAACCCTACTATATATTAGTAAAATTGATCACAGCTCTTTCCATCCACTCATATATATAGTAATACCTATACCTAACTTAAAATTAATTCCTTATATATATAATATATGTGATCATTTCTCAAACCTCCCACTTATATATATAATATACCTATTGTAAAAGCAAATCATTTTAATCAGGCTTAGCAAATATGGTTAGATGCATTCCAACAGTTGTGTGCGTCACAAATGCTATTGGAGATGCATCTAAAATTTTTTTAGGATTGATTAAAACAATTTACTTACCCTATTCCTAATATATATAGAATAAATGAAGTTATGAATAGACAGCAACTCATACCACCCAACTCATCTAGTCCTAACTTACACCTAATTATTAATTAAATCATTTTAATCATGTTGAGGAAAAATATGTTTCGATACATTCCAACAGTTGTGTGCGTCACAAATGCTATTGGAGATGCATCTAAAAATTTTTTAGGATTGATTAAAACAATTTACTTACCCTATTCCTAATATATATTTTAAAGGCATTTATTATTGGCCACCAAATCATACCACCCACCTCATCTAGTACTAACTTACACCTAATGATAATATTAAAAAATGATACATTGGATAAAACCATTTACTGCCCTAAGTCTAATATATAATAGGAAGGCATTTATTATTGGCCACCAACTCACACCTCCATACTCACCTATTATTTACTTATACCTATACCTAATAGTAAAACCTACACCTAATAGCAAATCACTTTACTCAAATTTAGCAAATATTCAGATGCATCCAATAGATGTATATGTCACAATAAACATTGAAAATGCACTGATATTTAATAGAATTTCATAAAATGATTCACTGCCCTAAACCTTATATATAGTAGGATGTTTTTTATTATTGGGCACCAAGTCATACCTACATACTCGACTATTATATAATTCCACCTGTTGATTGCAATATTCCTTAATCAAGGAAAACTCTTACCCCTGAACTCATCTATTTCCTATGCTTACACTTAATATATGTTTGGGTATTGATACCCAATAATGGTTATAACCATTGAATACAACAACAAAATGACTTAGTAAATAGCTTTCTGAAATTAATTTTATACTATTTAGGTATCAATACCTCAAAATGGTTGGAACCATCAAATACAACAACACTTGGAGTATAACGTGCCTGTAACGTTATCTCCAAATTATTTTGTATGGGGTCGTATTGTTCAATTACCATGAAACCTGAATTTACGTCCTTAAAGACGTGATAAAAAGTGTTGTTATAAATAGTGGCAAGAATTGCCAAATCAAAACTTTCCCCCAGCATCCGTCATCTAAAAGGCATTTGTTGTTGTTTCTTGGCTCCCTTAGATAGTCATTGAAGTTAGGCTGCACTTGAAAGCCATATTTGAAAAATATCTCATATAGTAGTGCATAATTAGTCTCACTGGATAAAAATCGAACCAGATCCGATTTCACATTTTTATATTCAGACTGTCTTCCATATAATATGAAAGACACTGATCGCCAAAAGCACCTCCCATCTCCTATAATAGGTTTCAGTTTAAACTTAAGGGCAGCATGGTTTCCAATGGAAATATTTTCAGGGTCAGGACCCCAATTAAAATCATTAAATTTTTTACTAGATTGATTTTCATTAAAAATTGTATTAGATTCAATTTCAGGGATGGTTGCAATGTTTCCACTATTCAAATTCACTGAGACATTGTCATTAAAAGTATGAAAATCATTAATTTGAAAGTTCACATTAAATTTGTCTAGAGCGTCTTTAATAGAATTTTCAAATTTTTTTAAAGTACATGCAGTTTTGCTGATTTCGCTCTTTAAAAAATTTCGTCTTGCTGCCATGGCAGCAGTTTTACCTATTTTTACGAAATGTTCTTCATCTGGAATTGAAGTTAACTTCAATTGCGATATATTTTTAACTCTTGAGAGAGCAGTATAATAAAGACCAGAAGTGAATTCTTTGGCAGCAAGGTCAATTACAGCACTTTGCAGGGTGTGACCCTGGGAAAGATGAATAGTTAAGGCATAACTCAGTTGCAATGGCAACTGGGTTCTTTCAATAAGGGCATGCTCATAAAAACAAGTTCGTGTTATAGGAAAAATAGGGACTAAGTTGGGATTATTGTCAATGAGTGGCTTAGGAAGATTAACATTTTCGAAGTTTACAATTACTGCCAAAGGTAAATCAGGTGGAAAAACGTCTTTTTTATAAATGATTTTAGTAATGACACCAGAAGCACCATTGCATAAACCCATTTCAACTTTAAGGTTTGTGCACAGCATTACTTTTGCATCGATTGCAATCACAATTTTTGAATCAAAGCCTGACGCATTGTCTGCACTTAAATTTGAATGACGCTGAGGAAATGTAATTGAGTGCACAACACATGATTTAAGCTTAAGATCTTGAATTTTTTTTAAATTAAAAATTGTTTTTGGTTCCTTGTTTGCAAATAAATGTGTTGATGTATTTGAAATTTGAATATTAGATTTAAAGTGATTATTTAAATATTCCCAATGTTTTGTAGAAATATTTCCTAATCTCAAATTATCCAAAAAACAACGAAAAGCAATTTCTGATTCTTCCTTTTGTCTCATGTTTTGACTTAGTGAAATTACGTCATTAAAAAGTGTAAAGAGATGGTAACCTCGCTTATCTAAAATTGTGGAACCATTACTAGAGTATAATGAAACTCCCCCAACGGGGCTCAATTGTCCGTGATCGCCAACTAAAACTATACTTATTCCACCAAATGGTCTTTCTGATGCCTTAATTTGCCTAAGTCTCGAATCAATTTGCCCTAGAATTTTGGTGGAAATCATTGATTTTTCATCAATAATGCAAATACGCATGAACCTTAAAGCTGTTTGCAAGGTGTCTAGTGTAGCGGTGGTAAGTTCCTTAAACTCAGTTGTTATGGGCAAATGAAAAAACGAATGCAAAGTTTGACCATTTATATGACTGGCGGCAGTTCCTGTTGGCGCCAGGTTTTTAATGAAATGATTGCTGTTGAATTCGGTAATAGACATATTTTTAATGAAATTAAACAAATAATCATTTATGGTGTTAATTAGAAAGGATTTGCCTGATCCTCCTTGGCCACTGATATTTAAAAGAAGTTGCTCATGACAGTTTAAATTTTCAATATTTCTAGTGGCGTTCTCAATAACTATTGCAAAAGCTGCAAATTGTAAATTATTTAATTTTGATATGTTTGCAAAAGTGGTAACATCGTCAAGACGAATATTTTCTGGTGTTAGATCTTTTAATGAATATTTGCATTGCTGTATTTTTTTACAAAGGTCATCGCTTTTTGACTATTCATTTCCAAATGAAGCCCTCTGAATTTCGTCAATTATTTGTTCAATATTTGATTGATTTATTTTACTTAACTCATCAGCCAGTTCATATTCATTTTCAAGGTTATCTACATAGTAATTGTTAACATCTTCATTAATTTCAGGCTGAGGCTCAATGTCGAACTCAATCTCATTTTCGACAGTATCATTACATTTAGTTTTATGAGCTCTAGGATAGTGAATCTTCAACCACTCACGTTTTAGGTGTTCACAGCAATGATTATCATTTAAAACAAACTCAGTACATTCATTAATGTATTCCTCAATTAAATCAATGTTAAAGCTAGTTACATTATAAGTAGGTTTAAACAGAATTAATTGACGATGTGACCATTTTGCAATTGCCTTACGATGTTTTTTAGGCCTTTCACCTAAGTATGGCACAAAATGGGGTATGTGAAAGTTAGACTCATCACCACGATGAATCCATTCTAAATTAAATTGTTGAAAAAACTCATATAGGCAAAATTCGCGGGGATGTTTATTTAAATTAGTTTTGCCTTCATCAAAAAGTTTGCAGATTCTTAAAAAATTAGGATCCTCATTTCGACTATTCCATATTTCAGCTGCACTTTTGTTATTACGGTTTGAAATCAATTTGGTTTCCCCCAAAGAAACGTAAGAGATTGTTTTTTGAAAAGTGACCAAAGGAAGATTAAGCAAAACCAGACATGCTTCCTGTGCAGTGACATCACGCATAGAGATTAGGGATGTTGAAATTTTGTGGAGAGCTTCCCTCCAAAATTTAGTATTATGTTGAGGATTTTTCTTAAAGGCTTCCATTAATTTTTTTGATAAAAAACTTGTAGTAGTTATTTCGCCCTTCAATGTGTATTTTATTATATAGTCATTGCATCTATCAAAAAATGCTATAATTTGGGCGTCGCAATTTCCTCGAAAAGATTGTACAAAAAGGGGAATGAATTGAATTAAATATTGATGGTTTCTCTTTAAATATAGTCTCTCCTTACTGCAATCATAGACAAAATTTGGGCCATTTTCAAGTGGTTCAGCACACACCAGGAATTGTTATTCATTCTCAACTACATCTTTCATCTTATAGCCTACTAAATCTTTTGGATAACCATGTCTACATCCATCTTTGAGTTCACCATCGTCCATTGATTTTGCTTTTTTATTCTTTTTCCTCTTCAAACAGTAACTTCTTGAATGTGAGTGCATCAGTACTAAGTTTATTAAACTCTCTAGATCCTTATTTATCTTCTCCTTCAACACATTTTCCTGATCATTCCTTTCAACAATTTCACCAAATAACTTTCTTATTACAGAAGTATCTTTGCTTGCAGTTCCAAAAGGTGGTGGCCAGAAGGAAACCTCATTAACTGGATGTTCTGACGTCAATCCTACCTGCTCTATTGCAAATTTAACAATTGCTTCTTGTGCTCTTTGGATATCTTCTCTCACCTCATCAATACTTAATTCGAAAGGCAAAACATACATTCTTCTCAGGAAAGCAACTTTCACAAGATCAGCAGAAACAACACATTCCTGGTGAGTCTGAATTAAATTTATAAATTGATGTTTACAATTATTTAGAGCCGAGGTAATTTCATTATTTAATTTTATAATATCAATACTTTCATTAACATCGTAAAGGGGAATAAATGGAGAATTTAAAAAATCGTCTTCAAATGCTAAGTGTACTGTAGATAAGAAGAGTTCTTTTTCACTAGATTCTAGCTCAGCATTTTGAATAGTATTTAGAATAAGCTCTCTAACAGAAGATGTAATCTCATGAAACTTAATTGCCTCTTCTCCATGTGCACAATTTCCTAAAAACTCACTGGGTTCTGAAAAAGCTAATTCAAACACTTCTATACGAGGTTGATTTGGTAAGGAAATTTGACCGTGACAATGAAGATTATCTCTTCCTCCAGTTTCCTTAGCAAAGACTGTTGCTGAAATTCCTAGATACTCCTTAAGAATTTTTTCTTCGAAAATTGACATTTTTTTTGAGAAATAGATTGAAGTGATGTGGGGATTCCTAGCGACATTTTCTATTCTAAGACGCCTATCTTCCTTTTTAGTAATGGAATTGGTGACTGAAGGTGCACTCTCCTCAACAACAATTTTTCTCAAATACTCATTATCGGGTAAAAGATCGTGAAGTTGCTTAGAATGAAGATCCGCTGCACTGAAAGACACAAAAATAGAGGGGAAAGTATTATTTTGGAAAGATTCATAGACCATTAGAGACTGACATTCCTTCTTTTTCTGTACACCACTTTGAGATGAGAGCTTAAGATTCTTTTGATAGTAAAGTAATCCATTAATAAAGCTTTTATTTCTACTTCTAATCTGCTCAATTATCTCTCTATCACTCATATGAGAAAAATGATTTTGGATGTACACATTAGCATTTGAGATTGATCGATGGCGCTCAAGCATATTTACTATATAGAATTTAAATGTAGGGTGTTGAGCAAAACGGTTATCTTTATATTTAATTAAATGCTGAAAGTGATCTGGTAAATTTATTTTTTTTCTACGGGGTACATTAATATCTGCTAATCCTTTAGGGAATAATTTAGGAAATCCTAGACTCAAGATTCCTGCTGTCTCAAACTCATTGATAGGCTTACCTGATGTAGAAGGCCAATCTATTGGATTTTCTTCAGTTCCTGCAACATTGGACATTGCTGCGCTCATCTTTTTATCCGCAACTGTCCTACTCTCACTCACATCAAATAATCCAAATCTGTGCATTGTAGTTTCTACGTTTTCAGCACTCTCAACAAATTCAACTTCAGCTTCCTTATCTTCTTCAAAAACAACTTGATGTGGCTCTAACTCAACATAACCATCTTCAGGAATTTCACTTAGAGCTTCCTCACTCACCTCAATATCAGAATAAAATGGATTATTCTCTTTCAAATATTTCAGGCACTCAACAATATTTTTTCTATTTACATGGAAATCTTCATGCTGCCCACTATGCGACCTTTTTCGAACTACAATTACATCCAATTCTGAAACTCTACGAGGCAAACTTTTCGCAAATGTTGAAACATCTTGAGTAAATGAAATACAATGTCCTTTCGGCATAAGTCCTAAGTATCCTAACTTATAAACATTCATCTGAACTGATAATTTTGCTATTAGCCGCTCACCTACAATTGACAAACTTTTGAAGCATTCTGGCTGTTCTCCAGGATCCATATCATTATCTACAGAATACGGCTGCACTCCCTTTTTAAATCTTTGGCATCTTTTACAAATATCTAAACTGTTAGTAACAAGACCTGGAACTCTTTCTTTGCAAATGCTACACTCATTAATTTTCAGTTCCTTACTCAATGTCTCTTCAAAATTCAGGATAGCATGAGCATAGGATTTCAAATTATCCCTTAATTTGGGATTTGGGCATTGTTTTCGACGAATTTCATGTAAAATATTTGAAAAATTGCTCTTTCTTTTCCTTGTAGGTTTTGGAATTTGACAGTCAAAGTTATTGTTAGTATTTTTATATTTTTCAAAGCGAATGTTTTGCTGCGTTCGACATTTTTTGCATGAAATAGGAATGTTGTGATGCTGACAAAAATTTGCTTTTATTTTGCGTTTTAAAATCTCCCTGGTTTTTGAAGGGGTACAACTAGCATCCGCATTTGGAACTTCGTTTGAAGCATCCTAAAATTGGTTATTCATTTTAAACATATATTTCATTTAATTATTAGTATAAATTAAAGTAGATGAGTTATATTTTAATTTTTTTCGAAATTATTTAAAATTTAAAAAATTGTTATGCTCAAATTTGTATTATTGTACTAAATTTAAAAAAATTTTTATTTTGTCTACATCTTTTTTCAATTAATTCGGTTAAACATATTTAACTAAATTTACGATTACACAATAATAAATTGTAGGCTAAATCAAATGTAAAAAGAAAACCATTTAAGAAAAATAAACAAAATTTAATTAAAATAAGTAATTTGAATAACTATTTAAATTTAAATTTTAATTTTTTATCAGTAAATAATGTTTACAATTTTTTCTTGTAGAAAGGTTATTTTTGTAAATTTAGAATTTTATTTGAAATTTGGTAAAAGTACAATAAATCTTTGTAAAAAAGGTCTTTATATTATAAACAATATCAATTTTTCTTAAGAATTGCTCACATTTACTTATCTATTATATATCTTTTTCTATTTATATTTAATGTAATAATATTGAATAACTATATATAGAAATGTTATTTTTAAAATAAATAAAGTTATTTCGATTAAACTTACATCTTTTGGATGGATGATGTATATTTCTAGCATTTCGTTGTTTTGCATCGTTTATTTTCTTAATCTTTTGTTGATTTTTCTGTTTTTTTGAGAATTTCATCTGCAATTTCTAAAAATATTTAAGTAAATAAGAAATACAACATGTAAGTATTTGAGAATTTTTTAATATAATGTAATTTTACTATTTAATCCGTTTAATATGAATGATAAAAATTATTTAGGCTGATTTAGATAATTCTTTCATTTAAAATACTTTTTGTTATATATTATTATATTAATATGAAGTATATGTATTATAAGTTTAATATAACATTAAATATTTACTTTATCTTGAACGACGGATGATGTTGTTGCAATGTTGATGTGAGCAGATTCTGTGTCTTCATCAGAATAAGAAATCTAATTTAATTATTAATTCATTATTATTATACTTATCGGTGGTGCTATGTCCTATGAAAAGTGGACATAGCGCCATTGATTATAATTTTGGTGGCGCTATGTCCTCTTGGCCATAGGACATATCGCCATTTTGCCAATAACGTCGCCCCCTTTACTCCGATCTCTTTGAATTTTTTATATGTTTGAGAATATTGCCTAGCGCAACTTCTATTAAAGTATCAAAAAATTCAGGCTAATATTTTTAGGGTTACGCAAAAATGTTTTTTTTGCTTAATAATTATTAATTATTATTATCAATGGCGTTTTGTCCACCCCTAGAAGTTCGGGGCCCTATATCTCTGCGAATTTTGAAGATATTGATTTGGGACTACTTTTGTTCGTTTTTAAGCAAAACAATTGATCTATTTTCATTATAATATTGTGCAATTGCATTAGGACTACTGTGTTTTAATGTCATGGACTTCTTTGAAAAATCATATTGCGACTTTATTAAGAAACACGCTATATCTTAGTGAATATTTAAGATATCACTTTCGGACCACTTTCATTCGTTTCTAAATCAAAATTTGGGATATAATAAGTTTATACTAATGTACTCTATCTCATGGACTACAGTTTTTAGGACCAATTACTTCTTTGATACAAGTAAATGCAGAATGATTGCGACTTTTTAATCTAGGACTTCTTTGAAACAATAGAATGCAGGTATAGGGCGAACCCATTAAAAAATAATGCCTCATTATCTCCACAATATATCTAGAAGATAATGCTTTTAGAAATTTTCGATTCATTTTACCTTGAAAAATTAGGTCTAGTAGAGAAATAATATATCATTATTTGGCAAGGACTACTGTTTTGTTCAACTAGGACTTCTTTGATGCAAGAAAGTGCAGAAATAGTGCGAGTTTCTTAAGAAACACCTTATTGCTCTGTGAATATTGAAGATATAGCTTTCGGAGTACTTTTATTCGTTTTGAAATCAAAATTTGATCTAGAAAAGTAATAATATAATAATTTTAGATAAGGACTACTGCCTTTTCAAATTAGAACTTCTTCAAACAATCCCAGGCTCAAGTCGGGTCGACTGCACTAAGAAATGCAACATTGTCCAATCAATATTAAAGATATTGTTCTCGAACCAATTTTATTCCTTTGTAATTCAAAAAATAGATCTAGTAGACAAATAATAATGTAATATTGCTAAGGACTACTGCATTTTTGAGGATAGGACTTCTTTGAAATATTAGAAAACAGATGTAGGGTCGCTATGCTAATAAGAAATGCTGCAGTGCTCTGCGAATATTAAAGATATCGCTTTCGCACCATTTCTATTTGCTTTCAATATAAAAATTAGGTCTAGAAATGAAGTAACATGGCAATATTGCAAAAGACTACTGCATTTTTTGAGCTAGGACTTATATGAAAGAGTAGAAAACAGAAATAGGGTCGCAATGCTAATGAGAAATGCTGCAGTGCTCTGCGAATATTCAAGATATCACTTTCGCACTACTTTCATTGGTTTTTGATGCAAAAACTAGGTATAATAAATTAATTATATGATACTGTTTAATATGGACTACATCTTTTGTAAGACAATAATTTTTTTTGAAACAAGGTATCATAGAAATGGTTACGATTTATTAAGAAAGGCTGCATAGCGCTGTTAGTTTTAAAGATATCGATTTTTAAATTATTTGACGCGTTTTTAAATAAAAATTTGGGTCTATACAAATATTCAAAAAACTAAACGACTGCGGCCTACTATGTTTTTAAGTACCGGACTACTATACAACAATAGTCCGCCGACTTTCTTATAGAATGCTTCAAAACTTTCATAGTATTAAGAAGAGACCATTATAAAATCCTTCATATAGTTTTTAATATCAAATTTAAAGTCTGGTATACTTTTATTAGGGTTCAAACTTGAGAAGTCCGAAAACTGGGACAAAACGCCACTGATAATAATAGAGGTGGACATAGCGCCACCGATAATTTGTTATTAAGGACATAGCGCCAGCGATTAGTATTATTATTATTATTATTATTATTATCCTTATGCCTACAAGGCTTAATATAATATTGTATTATTAAGAAATAACATTAAAAGTTACTATTTCACGAAGAGGCATCAGAGAAAATCGTGGAAGTTTAATTATGCATTGTTTCATCTGAATTGGTTGCCTCCTTCTTTTGCGGTTTTTTGGAATTTCCGTCAACTTTAACATAACATTGCTTTAAAATTATGTTGATTACATAATTAAGGTAGAGAACTATATACAAAAGATGAAAGTGGGGACAATTATTGTGAACTGCCCCACATTATTGGCCAACGTTTTATATTCTACCACCCAAAATTGCACTACTAAAAAAATTATGCTCCAAAACTACTTACAATATTATATTGTCCCATATTTGTTCTATGAGAATTTTCATTGCCATACACTTTAATTGCTAGAATTTACAGAATAAGTTTTTTTAAGTGTCATCTCTACTATTACTAGCTATAAGAATGTAATAACAAACGTGATACCAACTTATATTAATAAAATTAATTAATAACTAAATGAAATTTAATTTTAACCATATACAGTTTTTTAAAGCTAATATTTTATGTTATACATTTATGAAAGGAAGATTTCCATTCTTCCAATGTAATTGCAAAGCCTTTTGGTTACAAATCACTTGAAAATGATATTGCTGATATTATTTAATAGAATCAAATTTCACCAAGAGGTAAAAATGAATGGTAATGAACTTTTCAAAATACGACTAAATTTAAAATTAAATTCATTTTTAAGCATGGAATTTTGAAGGAAAAAAGTGTGTTTACAATTCCTTATTTTATTCTTTCTTAACTAAAAAGTGCTTTTGCCCCACTTTTGCTCCATGGATACGCACTTTACAAAAATTTGCTTCACAACTGGCCCGACTTGCCCCATGGTTCGACCCGCCCCACTTTCATCTCTGAAATATACAAATATCAATAACCTTTTCATATTTGTTTTTCTGTATAATTGTAAGTTGTTATAGTAAATATTAGTGAATATATATATATATATATATACAGTATTTGTTAAAAAGATCTGCCCACCTCTCAAATTAGTAAGTAAAATTTAAATGCATGGATTGTTGAACTTCTATTACAAACATATTATTTAACATTAACAAAATATGTAATCAGATGATTATATAGTGTACACATGACGTAAAAATAACAGAAAGATAAAGGTTTTAAACAGTTATTGCTCATAAAGTTCCCTTACCTATTAATTAGATTAATGAAACTTTTCATGAAAAAATATCTTTTCCAAGTAAATTTTTGTTATGTAAATGTACTCTAATTGCACAACAAATACTGGTCAACCTTTTATAGAATAAAGAGAGAGGGAAAAATTATAATTGCATAAAATCTATAGTAATATTTTTTCGTACGACCGCACTTTCTTTTTGTGGTAATCATCACTAACCAAACACGCGTGCATGAATTTGTTTTTTTAACATCAAGTCATATTATTTTTTAACACAAGTGGTAACAAAGAATTCACGTGTGATATTTAGGCAGTTTTTCTCATTTGTACTTAATATTTCATGAGGTAATCGGATGTTTTGGCCGAATATTGTATATGTATATATATATATATATATATATATATATATATATATATATTAGTGATGGATCTCATCCAGTTAATCCGGTCAGGTTAACATCAAAGTTAGACTGAATGTAATTAATGAAAAATTCATATATTTAAAATTTGAAATATTTTGGTTCTTCCAAATACGTCGATGTTAGTATTGATTATTATGAAGTTTGCTAAATGAACCACTCTGTAAAAATAGTTAGATGATATAGATTTAATTACTTTTCGAGATTGTAGTATTTATTTTCCGTGCATTCTAAAACGAGCTTTCTTTGAAGTAAGTTTTATATAATCATATGTATCAATTTCTTATTTATTATTTAGTAGTTTATTTAAAAATATTAAGTCTAAAATTTCAAAATCGATGGAAATGGGTAAAATCTTAAATTGCCTTAAGGATTATAGTCTATATTTTTCTTGTTAGAAGGCCATTAAATGCAACGTCCGTTTATAGTATATGGAGATACATATAAGTAATATATATATATATATATATATATATAGCAGCAAACAATTTGTGCTTTATAAATCCAGCCATAAATAACAAGACCCTATTTAAATTAACTTTAACGATTATATATTGCTAAGTGTATGCAGTATTTAGAATATATAGAACCAAAAGTTTGGTATATTATTATATTATATATATGTAGAGAAATAAAAAACGACTTACTTTGACGAATTCTATCCGTCTAGAAGAACTGCGGCATTTCAAATTTGAATTCAAATTTTTAACCAATCAGGTTTGAAGAATTCTTGTTCCCGCAGAAATTTTTCAAGATTCGTCTGCCTCTTAGAATGTTAACAAATATTTTCTACGATTGAAAGTGTGAAAATTTATTTGCGGTAAACTTTAGTAAACTGTAGGGCATTGTCAAAAACAAATAATCTAGAAATGAATGAATAATAATTAGTAATTGTCTGTTCTAATACATGAAACTACACCTGACAATATATATAACTCATATTTGAAATATATAAATATATATATATATATATATATATATTGATTTTTAAGTGAAAACCTGTATTGTATAGAAAAATGTCAAAATATAAGATCACAATAAGGTTGATTTTGTATATTTAATCAGAATTGTTAAATAGAAAACATATATTGCTTTAAAAGTATTAATGTTATAGCTTATAAACTATAAAGTACCTAGAACTTCGTATGAATTGCTAGTTATATGCGCAAAAGCTACTGGACATTGTCCAAAAAATTTAAAAAGTCGACCCACTAAACATAAGCTCCTGTTCAAATCCTGTACAAATCATTTATATTTATGTTATTTCTCCTAATTTTATGATTATTTATATATATAACCAAGCTTTTTTGAAATTTATTGTATATTAGAAAGCATATATTTCTTATATATGTATTATGAATAGCTACAACACTTCAACATGTAAAAATAGTTTTTATATATTTCTTAAAACTAGAAGTGCGACAATGGGTAAAAATACCTATAGGTCTTTTTTCTTTGGTTTATTATTCATTCAACAAAAACACTAGCAGGTACATATACTTTCCATTATGTGGATAATATAATCTCATTGAATTTGGTGTTAGTAGAAATTATGTTTCCATTCAATAATTTTCGCATTTGAAACATCTGTTGTAAATATATTCTCAAGGAGTAATCGCAATTAAATTTATTTTGTCTTTTGAGTAACTGTAATAAGACATGTAAACATATTCAGTTTTGTCATATCCACTTTGGGTTGGCGGAAAGTTTTTGCTTTCAATCGTATAATGTTACGCCATTAAATGATTTTTGCATTAATTGCTAATTGAATGTATAGGTTATAATACAACCTTGAAAAATGTATGATATGCAACTGTTTCATTGCATTTTCACAGTACTAGCTACGTACATGACATTATATTTAAAAACACATATTTCTTATGTTTTTGATACACATCGCCGTTATCAAGCTCATTCTTAATTGCTATTATTGTAAGCTGCTTTCAACATTACGTTGAAATCTATGAAACACAAATTTTAAATTTTCGCTTGCACTGTTAAATTTTTTCTTATGGTAAGAGTTAAATAACTGGTTTGCTTCATAAATAATCAAATGGTTATGTAGACGTAATTGTTTTCTTAATATAATATGTTTTCCCATTTTCTTACAATAATATGCTTCATTTATATATAGATATTTAAAAGCAATTATTTCCTACAATAGCATTATTTTAATTATTTATGTCACCATCAAAATATATAAAATTTATTTAGTAATTTTTACAATTTATTTTAGAGACAGTAAAGTAAAAATGGTCCAAGAAAGTTATAACGCAGAAAGTTCAGTATAAAGTTCACTCATTGAAAAAGTTATATTCCAATCTTCAAAGAACAATATCATTTCTGTTTCGTGTTAATATTTATATGTGAAGTTAAATATGCATGTGGTTTAGACAACATACCTGTACATTAAAATTATAAATGTAAAAAAATTTTTCATATTTTAAAAATAAACCCATACTTAAATTTACTATAGTCCTAACACCTGTTTATTTTGTATATGTAATCTTCATTGTTTAGTAAAAAACATATCTCCTTAGAGAAATTTTTAAATTTACTATCAACATTAGTAGTTCTTGTATGTCATCTTGAATTTTAAACATAAAACTTATATTGCTTAGACAATTTTTAAATTTAGGTACGTGATAAAGTTTTCTTAATTACTGTGTCAGATATTTTATATTGCTTATATTAAAAACTCTTCTTAATTCCTATATAAAATGTTTAAATTTAGGATCGCCCTAAGGTTGTTCTTGTATGTTTCACCTTAATAGTTAAGAAGAAAACATATATTGCTTATATAAATGTTTAAATCTAGGATCGCCCTAAGGTTGTTCTTGTATGTTTCACCTTAATAGTTAAGTAGAAAACATATATTGCTTATATAAATGTTTAAATCTAGGATCGCCCTAAGGTTGTTCTGTATAATTCTTCTCAAATGTTAAGTAGAAAACATATATTGCTTATATAAATGTTTAAATCTAGGATCGCCCTAAGGTTGTTCTTGTATAGTTCTTATCAATTGTTAAGTAGAAAACATATATTGCTTATATAAATGTTGTTCCTGTATAGTATCTATTGATTTTTAAGTGAAAAACATATATTGCTTAGGGAAATGTTTGAATTTAGGATCGCCATAAGGTTGTTCCTGTATAGTATCTATTGATTTTTAAGTGAAAAACATATATTGCTTAGGGAAATGTTTAAATTTAGGATCGCCGTAAGGTTGTTCTTGTATATTTCTTCTTAATTGTTAAGTAGAAAACATATATTGCTTAGAGAAATTTTTGAATTTAGGATCGCCCTATGGTTGTTCTTGTATATTTCTTCTCAATTGTTAAGTAGAAAACATATATTGCTTAGATAAATGTTTAAATCTAGGATCGCCCTAAGGTTGTTCTTGTAAATTTCTTTTAAATTATATATATATATATATATATATATATAAGGGGATGTTTATTATTTTTCAATAAGTAAAGTATTTCTTTATATCAATTTTACTTATTCGATTTAGAAAATGTATATAAGTTGAAAATTGTAAATTTTGAATAGTTTTTACAAGTCTTTCTGTATATTGTAATGGTTGATTTTCACTAGTTAATGTATATAAGTTGATATATGTATAATTTGAAAAGATTTTCAAGTGTTCCTGTATGAATGTACTGTGAATATAATAAAATTGTATATATTTTGACAAATGTGTATCATAATAATACACTTGGTGTGTTTTTGTGCATGTTTAATAAAAATGTTCATTGGAAAATTGTATAAGTCTTAAAACTTGTGTAAAACCTAAAAATATTTCAGGCTCAGGTGCGCCTGATTTTTGGATTTTCGTAACACAATTTTGCCTACATGTGTATATTTGTGTAATACATGGGCCTACAAAATTTTATAGAAATCCATTCATTATTCACTGAGAAATTGATGAAAGTTTAAGCGTTTGAGGCTTTTTAGGCTTTAAGCCCAATTTTCTCAAAAACGGCTTCTAACAATTTTTTTAAAATTTTATATTTTATAGAGGAACATCTCTTCTCCAATTTCCATTATAGTGGTATACCGCAGATTGCCTGTGAGTCGAGAAATTTTAGGCCTAAAATTTTAGGCTTTTTGGCCAAACTATTTTAGGCTTTACAATTTTTTTTTAATATATAGTATTGTATCAATGTTTAATTGGCAAATGTACATTTTCATGCAAATCCAATAATTTTAGGCTGAGATATTGGCAAAAATGTGAATTTTAGGCCTGATTTTAGGCCTATTTTACTCAAAAACGGTTCCACAGATTTTTTTTAAATTTTTTTAATTTCTTGTATTACATTAAATCTACCACATATATAAGTCACTAAGCTGTAATATTCCTGTAACGTTGGCTGCATAGGTGTGAGTTTTTTAGGCTTTTTTATTATAGGCTCAGGCCTAAATGAATTTTACCAAAATTTTATGTTGTGGTTTTTATTGTTTAGGTTTGGTATGTGTGCATGCCAATTTTCAATGATATACCATTTGTACTTTGGTTGCTATTGGCAAAACCAATTTTGAAAAAATGGAAAATTTGAAAAACTCAAGTGGCCATTTTTCAAGAGGCCTCAACACGTCCCTATGGAAAAATTTGCCAATTTTTTTTCATGATATGAAAGCATGGCAATTGAATCAGTTTTGCGTCCCTCAAATTTTTTTTAAAATTATTATTAAATGTGT